>WSYH01004465.1:0-53061 GCA_036426205.1 Ascaphus truei | reverse complement strand
TAAATATATATATATGACCCCAACAACACCTATACCCCCCTAACATACAAAACAGTAATGGGCACAATGACTATTATCCACAAATGGATAATAGTGCAGTTGTCCATTTAAAATATGTACAGAACAATAAAGACATTTAAATAAATATTGCACTCACCCATGTGCGGCTGCCACGATGAAGGCCATCCTCATCTTCATCCTGATACAAATACAAAAAATGTCCCCGGCGCAAAGTGTGGTGATGATAATTACAGTACCATATCGAAAGACAGTCCTGTTTGAAAAGTCAGTCCTGGTAGTAGAATGATTCATCAACAATGTGAGGTAGATATTCCTCTATGCGTGTTCCCTTATGTTGTCTGCAATAACAGATAAAGAAAACACACCATTGCGCAGCATACAGACTCAATTGCCCCAACCTGAAGAGGAAAATCCCTACTTACAGGATATTTTCTTGTTCATTCGGGGGAGAGAATCTGTTCTTTGGCTCTCTTCCTCCACCTTGATCTCCACGGGCCCCTCGTGGTTCCTAAGGTGGCTCTCTTCAACTCGGTCTGCGTCGTCCCAGTAGCAGCATACACCGCAACAACCGTGGTTGGAGAAAATTGAAAGACAGCCTAGTGTACTCCACAAATTTTATTTAACAATGTTAAAAAGCAGCGATGTTACACTCACATTTTGCGAGGGCAAACATGCCGCTCAAGAATGCCGTCCGCAGCCTGTATCCACTCGATGGTGTGTTGTTCACGACGTCGCGCGCCACCGATGACGTCAGCGGCGCAGCGCCCGAAGTTCTCCCCACACCACGAGATGCAACGCAGGTGACAGCTTACAACGTGCACTGTACTAGGCTCCTCCTCTCTATGTGTTTCGTGACGCTACATCACTTCCTCTGGATTGTCGTGTATTATTATTTTAATGTTTATTATTTTCTGGTTTATTATTTTATGGGTTCCTGTTCGTGGATTGGTTCGTGAGTAAGCTGATCAACGGGAGTCGGTGGGGTCAAGTAATGGTAAGTTAAATAAAGAAATGTATTTAATGTAACTGTTTTTTTTGCTTTTTCATGTGTTAATTTTTTTTATGCATATCATTTCTTGCCACTGTATGTATGTATGTATGTATGTCTAGAGAGATATATACATACAGGGTAAGAAATGATAGTGTTGTAAAAGCTTGATTTACTGTATTGTAAATGATTGTGGCTATGCTGCTATGCATAGTTGTGTGTTAAATGTATTTTATTATTAGAGAGATGTAATTTTTGGGCTTCTATGCTGTACTGTAGGTTATGGAGAGGCTTGCTTTAGTATATTGTAATTTTTGGTGTCCTTTTTTGTATGTTTTGAACTTGTTCTCTGTAACGATAGCTATAGTTAATTGTGTAATTGGTATGGATGCTATTTTAATTGTTTAGGGATGTAATTCATGTCTGTTAATTCATTGATGGTGACTTTATTGGATTACATAATATACTTCTTGTGATGTCAGGCTATTTTAGTTGGATTATTGTATTGTTAACATTGATTTGCAGCGTGAACATGTAGTTTACATGTATGCTACATGTATACACTGTAAATGCAATGTTTTAAGTGGCATTTGAGGCTTCAGATTGAATGATTACATGAGATTTGTTTAGGAAATTGCTTTTTAATTCATTGAGGATGTTATGCATAAGTGGTGTTGCCATTGCAGGATGGCTTCACCCCTTAATTACCTTTGAGGTTAGTACCCGATAAGGTGATTAAGGGGTTCATTGGTATGTTAATGTCATTGATATGTATTGGCTATTTAGTATTTTGGCAACGGACCCCAAGGATGATGCTGGCGACGGAGCCTTCTTATTGATGAGGTTAGTAGAATTTTTTTTATTTTACTACGGTATTTAATGTGTTTAATAATGGCCAAATAATGTATTATCCCTATGTGGATATTAGTTATTTGGCACATTATTGTACTGTATGTGTTGGGGGGAGGGGGTATTGGCCCCAAGGGTATGTGGTAGGCCTCCCTTGTGGGTAGTGGGTGAGGGTGGTTAGGCCTCAGGGGGTGGGGGGGGTTAGTGGGGGAGGGTATGTGGGTGATGGTGGGTTAACCCCTTAATGACTGTAGCGGTTAATAACCGCTATGGTGATTAAGGGGTTAGGGGACATTACATTGGATGTTTTTATTCTTGTGTCTGTTTTGCAGAAGCGGATGGGGCATGGGCAGGATGAAGATGAGGATGGCCTTCATCATGGCAGCTGGACATGGGTGAGTGCTATATGTATTTAATGTCTTTATTTTTTTATTATTATTATAATTATTATTTATTGTTCTGTATGTATTTTAAATGGACACATGCACTATTATCCATTTGTGGATAATAGTAATGTTGCCCATTACTGTATTGTATGTTGTGTATTGCTGCTATGTTTATTGAGGGCATTTGTCCCCAATAAACATGCTATTATGCGTAAACCCCTTCATTGCCTTAACGCCTATCCGCTATGGTAATGAAGCAGCATTAATGTATTTTAATAATATTGTGCGGGAGCAGGGGGCCCCCTGAGCTGAACCGCATTTATTTGTGGCTCAGAGACCCCCTGCTTCCCGAGTTACAGGCCCCGATTTGGGGCATCGGTTACAGTGTGGACGCCATGTTTATTGCGGGCACGTAGCGTATGGGACGCTATAAACATGGCGGCGACACTGCCCATCCGATCACACATACCGGGGCCTGTAACTCGGGAAGCAGGGGGTCACTGGTACACAAAGTGATGCGGTTCAGCTCGTGGGACCCCCTGCTCACTGTACAGTATTATTAAATAAATATTAATGCTGCTTCGCTACCATAGCAGATATCCTGTAAGGTAAGGAACGAGTCTTTATTGATATGTGCGTTTTACTCATAGTGTAGATGTGCAGAGGGTCTCCGGAGCTGAAGCGCTTTTGTTTTAGGTCCGGGGACCCCCTGCTTCCCGAGATACAGACCCCTTTATGGGGTGCCGGTATACCTCTGCTTTGTTTACATTCCGCGGTCACGTGATCGGGACCTTAAATGCAGAGGGATACCGGCACCTCATAAAGGGGCCTGTATCTCGGGAAGCAGGGGGTCCCCCGACCTGAAACCAATGCGGTTCAGCTCCGGAGACCCCCTGCACATGTACACTATGAATAAAAGTTGTTTTAAAAATATTTTTTATTGTGCTGATGTTTGCGCCGAGAGAGCAGCGGATCTCTCTCTGCTGCAAACACAACTCGGAAGGGGACGGCTTCTCGGTAGTTTCTCGCAAGGCAGCCGTCCCGCCACCGGTTACACGCCATTTCATCAAATGGTGGTGGCTAATTCATTCGCCAGGGATTTGCCCCTTACAGCATACAGCCAGTTTAACACGCCAAAAACATGGCTAATTGCTAAACTGGCTAATGCATTTTTTCGCTGCTTACTGCATGATACCCTAAAACTGTGTTCACTAGAAACAAAGAATGTTGAGCGGTACAAAACTGTATTACAAACCAAAATCATTTCCCCCATAGTAATCAAAAGCAAAGTTTTAAATTAACCCTTTGAGTGCCCCAGACCTGGTCGCTACTTCATGGGGACTGGAACGCCAGGGGTCCCCATGACTTATTGACTACGTCCTCCTCAAAGAGTCTGCTTTTTTTCTCCCATGGAGCGCAGGACGCGATCTGCCCAGTAGGGAAGCAGAGGGGTTGTGGCACTAAGGAACCATGACCCCTCCAGCACTCAAAGGGTTACTAAGCTGTTTATAACCTTTTCATAGATTTCATCCAATCATATTTAACGCTGTACACAGCACAAGCCTTATTGGCTAAAAAAAAATTACAATGCTGCCGAGACATATTTCTTACATATGACCAAAGAGCATTACTGGTTGCAACTTTAAAATAATGTATTATTCCTGGGTGGCCACTGTAGGCATGGCTTCAAGCATATAAAATATTAAAAGTATGCATGAAATATGCCAGTGTATTAAATGAACATCCTGCAAAAGCCCACTTTTAAAAGTCCAGATGCTTATATTGCTTTTGACAGAAAAAAAAAAACTTTAAAGAAGGGGCTGTCTGTTTCTATTTTCAAGTTTAAAATAATGAAAGGAAAACACAGCGAAATTCCCACATTATTAAATAAAACATTTAAGTGGCCAGAGGCCAATCATTGTCACGCCATGAACAAATGCCTTACGATAATATGTTCCATAACCATTTGCTAGAAACTACTGATTTTAACACATTTGCACATGATTAGGCATAATATGAAAGTTGCTTATTGAATCCAGTATCATACTGGTGTTACTCATGCCCGAGGGAGAAGAAAACAGTTTCCTTTCAAAACTGTTAGAGAAAGGTAATGTAAAATAAGTTCCATACAGCAAAATCAAACCATAAATAAAACACATGATGACTTTAACATGTCGAGTTACGAATATCTATAACATGGGGGGTTTCCATCCCATTTCTAAAGTAGGCAGCCCTTCATATTTGACCTTCTGACTTGCAGACACCCAATAAATGATGATAAGCATCACATGTATATCATTCACAGTTTTTCATCAGTTCAATAGGTTTTTTTTTTTTTTTACTGCTACTCATTGGAAGTAAAGCAGGAACAACTGTGTAGATCTGTGATCTCCAAAGATTGCAAAGCCAATTCTAGACTATCATTCCATTCCTTTAATAGTTTATTGTGAATTCATCGTTTTCCTCTCTTCAATATTCTGTGCTAGAGGCTGACATACAGTTAAAGTATCAAATTAATATGCAAAAAGTGGGAATCATTTCATAAGTTGTGTGTTTACATATGTATTTAACCGAGGGATTAAAAAAAAAATATTTCAATTGAGTTTTAAATATTTGTTGTAAATGGGATCAATAAATCATACAGATTGACTATGCATGAAGCCTTTGAAGTGTAGCACAAACAAAACAAAACTGGTAGCGGAATAGCTATTTGAGTATGGCCAGGTCTCCCCTCTGGGCATCCTCCTGAGTTCCCCAAGTTCCCCTTACCTCCTATAGCACTGTGGAGGGGACGGGAGCGTTCGTCAAGTGCCAGTAGGAGAAGGGAGGTTGCGGCAGGCGACCCAGTCGCCGGAGGCTCTCGGCAGCTCTTGTAGAAGGGCGCTGCCATGTTAGATATGCGTGCGCATGCGCAGATGGGTTGCAAATGCGCTGGTGATAGGGACAGGGCTGCCATTACTCACATAGGGCTCAGTGGGGACTACAGCCCCAGAAGGCTATGGGGCTGCTAGATCACATGGCCACAGCAGCCAATAGAGAACTCGGATTGCCCTGCAGGCAAGAAGATACATTTGGCATGCTTAGAGAGCCATGCCAGTCAGAGCTGGGACAAGGAGAGGGAAGGGTGTGTTTGCAGGATGTCAGTGGTCCCTGCTCCAGGCCATAGGCCCCAGATAGGCCCTGACTCCCCCTTTGAGCTTGTGGTTGCTGCAGGGACAGGCTCAGTAGTTAGGGACACTGCCCCTGTAGTACAAGCGTGAGGGACACAGCCAGGACGCGGTGGCGACCTGGCATCTGGTGGTCTTGGACTAAATCACCACCCCAAGAGAAAGAGACTATTACGGTGGGACCCTCCAGCTGGACACCACCCCACGTGGAGGCGGACTCATCGCTGACGACGACGGTGTGGGACTGGATGGCTTCCCCTTGTCTGCAGTGGGCATTACTGGGTGCTGGAGTACCCGGCAGGTATCACACCTATACCTACAAGTGCACCAACTTTAACACGCGGTTGTGGGAAGGGCTGTCACACAAACTTTGGGTGGGTTGACTCTTGTGGACACCAGAGTGGTTGGGTGCCATGGGGCACCTCAGTACTTTGGGGATATTCCATCTGGGTGTGGACACTGTGTTGGAGCGCACTGTGGGGTTACAGCCGTGTGTGGCCTATTTGGTGTGGGTGTTATATTATTATTACTTTTTTATATGCATGCAGTAAACTGTTATCTTTATCAGTGTGTGTATTATTGCATTGGGTCCTGTGATGGGGTTATCCAACATAGTAGGGTCCCGTACATATGGAGGCGCTGTCACAAGATGGATCAGGCACACCCCAGGCTCCCAGCAACCTAGGTTCATGCCTCCTGTGAGCCACAAGTAACGCACCAGACACACAGTAGCCACCATATCTCCCATAGGGTGGGGGAAACTGCGCTACATAAGCTATTAAAGAATGTTTCTGAGTTTCATAACGTACCACTCTATACTTTATAAGTGATTGCATTTCTGATTATCTTTAAGTCAATTTTGAAACTGGAATGAAGTTGTCACAATTTGGAACACCAACAACATTGCAAAACACAGCAAAGGTTAAACATTTGGAAGAAGAACACGTAATATATACCATTTTATTATTTATTTTCTCTTTGTGCTGATCATGCAAATTCAAATTATTTAAATAAGTGTTAGTCCTCCCTACATTCATTTCCTTTATCTTTGGTGTACACCTTGGGGACGTTACAACAGATTCTCCAATCTGCAGAATTAAAGCAAATATTATGCACCATGCAGTATGTATCAAAAACAAAAGTACCATTGCAAGTAATGGGATTGTTTTTCCCTGATAAATCTGGTGCTGTTTGTCTGGTGCTTTAAACTCAATTTGCAACCAGGAGACTGATACATCACCTGCTTTATGTAGTCTCCTTTGTATTGTTGATGTGGCTACCTCTAAATTAATTGAAAAGGCTAACACACACAGCCAAATCCATTGACTGCCTCTACATCTTTTGTACCACGTTCTTCTCAAATAAGAGAAATAAATAGTTCATATATGATTAGAACCACAAGAGAGAGGTGATCAGTATTGCTGTTAGTACAGGAAACCAACTAACACCAACAAGATACTGAGATGACAGAGAATCATTTGTCTAGCTGGAGGCAAGGGGCTAATCTAGAATAGTAGTAATCACCTGGCACACAGACTAGAAGGCAGGCAGAACAAGTATGGTGTACAAAATAGATATCCATGAAATGCAGATATAGTGAGATACAGTACATCATGCAAATGGTCTGAATAGAAGGAGTTTGACTTCTTGAAGCCCAAACGAAAACACAACCCCATCCTAATACTGTGAAGACTATTCATCATTGTTTAGGTAACTTATGCTATATGCATATTTTGTTTAGTGAAATGTAACTAAAATAAAAACAGCACAAGCAATTTGTGCCTTCTTGAATTGCACTATTTTGAACTGCTTGGTGATCTTTATATCCAGGCTCATGTCATCAATTACATTTTTCCCAAATATTCTGTAAATTTGTTTTTTGGGAAGTTTAAAAAAACAAACTTTCACACTGCTCGAAAAGTAGCAAAATGTAGACAATAGCAGGATATAAATGGCCAGGTGAGGTTGCACATTGAATTGAAATGCTTGGCAAATATTTTAGGCAAGGTTTGTCTATTTATGTGCACATGTCCACAAAAGCAAGGGCAAATTTCATCTGGTTCATGAACTTGGGCTAACATTTTACACATCTCTATTCATCTTACAACTATCTCATGGGACATCAGCATCAGTTAGATGCGCACAAGCTCCTAAAGAGTAAGTACTACACATGCAAACAATTTAATCCTTGCAACATACACTGGGAGATTTATTTAAGTGTGAGAGCCAATTGCATCACAATCGCACATTTACTGCCGTTGTCTTGAATGGCTGTTAACATGTACACATGGTGGAATCGCATCTGTCGCACTTTAATGAATCTCCCCTGTAGATGGATGTTCCTGCAATTTATCAATGAATTAAAGCAGTAATATGACAAAAGATGACAAGTATGGAAGATTTCAGCAGTAGACTTTTTAAAAAAAAAGTTAGGATTGATGAGAACGTAATAGGGAAGAGGGAATTAGATGGATATGGAAACTTTGCAATGGGTTGCAGGCTATTTCTAAAATCAAGAAATGCTGCAGGATTTTGTCTATCCTTTTTATAAAATTTTATATCATTTATTTAGTACATAAGTCCTCATTTTAAAGTGTCATACCTGGAGAAGATCAAAGATAAAGAGCATATTTTTGTGCCAGTAAAAATATGAATTTGTGCTTGCATATATAATAGTCTTAATTTCTCTTTCTGCTATTTGATACTGCTGTACCATAACTATGAAGGATAAAGTTACAATTTTGTGCGCTCAATAACTTTGTTTAGCTTGCACGAGTGCTTATAGTACTGATTGATTACAGGACTAGTGACATCACCACTGATTAATTACAACATACAGTAAGTGACATCAGTGCTTCTTGAGTACAGCTTCAGTGACATCTAAACTTCTGATTACAGGATTAGTGATATGATGATTGCTTGATTAAAGGATTATGTGACATCATTATCGCTGATTACTCATACATTTTAGAATTTAGAGGATTATTAGCAGTTAGCTAGAAGCATTTCAAAAAAATTAAAGCAGAGTTAAATAATTTCTCTTTGTACTT
The DNA here is from genome assembly GCA_036426205.1 of Ascaphus truei. Classification (NCBI taxonomy): domain Eukaryota; kingdom Metazoa; phylum Chordata; class Amphibia; order Anura; family Ascaphidae; genus Ascaphus; species Ascaphus truei. Next base: position 44,600 of record WSYH01004465.1, on the reverse strand, counting down.
ACTTCAGGCAATAAGGCATGACATGGCTGCCATTAGATAATTCTAATCTTCAAAAAACAAATAACATGACCATACCTCCTTAACTTCTAAAAAGCTACATTCAAAATGCATTGTGCATTAGTTTATTAAATATATTTTTTACTAAAGTCTGATGACGACATGAGGTCTCCAGTCTACAGAAGGTCCTTTCAATTCCTCCTATTCCTTATGCTGATGGTAGCAGTCTTCCAGGTGTTGCATACTGTACATGACAAGCTCCCACAGATACCACTGAACCAGTTCCCCCAACAGGCTACGTGCAGCATGGTGATCAATGGAACTCCATAAGCCCCTCACATCTATTAGCAGTATAAATCACTCCCTGTGCTAGACATAGAAAGGGGAAGGCCCTCTGAAAGGAGGTTGTTAGAGAAGCGGTAAATATGATTGTCGAAAACCTACTTAAATTATACATCCCGCCCATTCCACAGCTGAACTGGAAAGAGACCAGACAGAAAAAAATGAGTCCTATTTAAAGATACAGTCTCACTTGGAACAGGAGACTGGTCTTGACCGTAATACGTTAAAACGTATTAACCTTTAAAGCAAACAGATACGTATTTTTACATAATTTTTTTAAAGTCTGAGCATTTGTCTGTATGTACAGTTACAAAGGGGATTCATTGTTATTGTTTGTTCAACCATGGTGATAATATAATCAGATGGATGGGCACCCTTTATTTGGTAAAGGGTCAGTTCAACCTACGATTTATGGAATGGAAGAATAGGTTAATAACACTTACACAAAACTTCATGTAAACACTGTTTCTCCTCTCTGTGAACCCTGACAAAGCCACCCTGTGTGCACCGCACAGTCTGCAACTTCAAATTCATACTGCCACTTCCTAGTCTTGCGGTCAGTTGCACTACAGCCTGAAGGGCACGGTGTTCCCGGAGGGGCGACTCTGTGAAATTTCCAACAAAACGGAACCATCCCTCATAACAATGTAGAACCTATACACAAGTCTGGTAAGTGTATTTAATTATACGCATATTTTCTGTCATTAGATTCCTTTTGTCTTTTTTTAACTGCCCCTTTAGAGCAGGATTGCGCAAACTTCCTGCGCTGTACCCCCCTTGACTGCTCTCCTCATGGGTCGCATCCCCCCTTACCTCTAATGTGGCATCAAATGATGCAGCAGGGTCATTTGATGTCACATCACATGACCAGCGGCGTCATCTGACATCACGTATCCCTGGCAATGAACGTCATTTGATGCCGCGTTGCCATGGAGATGCATGACTGAAATTGGGTAAGTTTACATAGGCCTCGTGTTCTCAGCGAGGGGCCTCTGTAACCGCTGCGCCCCCCAAAAAAAGTCTTGCGCACCCCTGCTTTTGAGGGCCAGATGCACAAAGCTCAGTTAAACACTTAAGTTAGTGTCTCGTTAAGTGCTAACCGGTATCATCAAAGCTCACAGTGTTAAGTGCTATTTGTAGCCGTAATGGAAACTTGCATTGGTATAATACAGCGGTGCACAAACTGGGAGGAGCCCCCCCTTGGAGCGCAAGATTATTTAGGGGGGGACGCAGGCTTCGTGCGGGGAAACCTGGGGCGGGCAGAGCTGTGCACAGGCGGCTAAACTCTGTGCTGCTGTTTCTCTGTGATGTCTGCATGCAGAGAGGGCGGGGCCTTCCCTGCACACAGACAAGCCCTCCTCCTCCTCCTCCTTACTGTTACCCGCCCCAGTTTTCAGCAGCACATGGGGGGACCGGAGCAGGCAGTGTGTTGTGTCTGTGTTGTTTATGATTGAGTGTGTGTTGTGATATAAGTGTGTTGTCTGTGTTGGTTATGATTGAGTGTGTGTTGTGTCTGTGTGTGTGTTGTGATTGAGTGTGTGTGTTGTGTCTGTGTTGGTTGTGATTGTGTTTGCTGTGTGTGTGTTGTGTCTGTGTTGGTTGTGCTATGGGTATTGTGATTGAGTGTGTGTGTTGTGTCTGAGTTGGTTGTGATTGAGTGTGTGAATGTTGTGATTGTGTGTGTGTGTTGTGTCTGTTGGTTGTGATTGAGTGTGTTTGTTGTGTCTGTGTGTGTTGTGATTGAGTGCGTGTGTGTGTTGTGTTGGTTGTGACTGTGTGTGTGTGCTGTGTGTGTGGTTGTTGTGATTGAGTGTGTGTTGTGTCTGTGTTGGTTGTGATTGAGTATGTGTTGTGTGTGTGTTATGTCTGTTGGTTGTCTGTGTGTGTTGTGATTCAGTGTGTGTGTGTATTGTGATTGAGTGTTGTGTGTGTGTGTTGTGATTGTGTGTGTGTTAATTGTGATTGAGTGTTGGTTGTGTGTTGTGATTGTGTGTGTGTGGGTGTTGTGATTGAATGCAGCGTTGCACAAACTGGGAGGGGTGCGTCTCCCTTGAGGGGGCGCAAGATTATTTAGGGGGGGCGCGTGCGGCGAAACCTGGGTGCGTGTCCGGCAGACGCTGTGCACGGGAGGGCGAAAAAGCTGTGCGCGGTCGGCCAAGAAGATGTGCGTGGGCGGCCGAACAGGATAGTGCAGGGGGCAGCCACGTGATAGTGTGTATGCGCACGAGCGGGGGCTTCGGAGGTACGGGGAAGAGCATGCCCGAGCGCTGTGATGTCAAACGCCCCTCCTTCCGGTGTCTGCCCTGCAATATCGCTGTGTTCCTGCTCTCTTCCGCTGGCAACCTGCTTCGCTGCGATTCTCTGCAAGTGAAAGGGTCGGCTGCCACTATATCAATCATACTATGAATGTACAGAAATAATGAAAAAAAAAAAGTGAAAACACTTCCCTGCTTGTGCTTGCAAAATTATGCAGTACACCCTGTGCTCATGCTTGGAGAGTTGGTGATGTCATCGCTCTCAGAGGCAGCGTGGACGCAGCCTCATTTTGTGAACGCAGCCTCATTTTGCAAGTGCGAGCTGTTGAAATATGTAAGTATTTAGACATATTTGCATTTACATTGTATACCGTTTTTTTTCTTCATGTGATTTTGATTACATCAGGCAGGGGGGGGCGATAAATTTCATGGATTAAAAGGGGGGCTCGGCATAAAACGTTTGCTCACCCCTGGTAACAGACGTTAATGATGGTAATGATATACAAAAGAGGTGTTCTCTCTAACAAACATATTCACAGAGCGCATGGATTTAACAATGTGTTAGTTAGGTCACACCTGAAAGGAGAGAATGAGACCGGTTTTAGACCGAGTTTATAGTGGGGTCTACGGAGACGCCACAGTGTGATGTCAGCCATCGCCATCCTACAGCGATTTCCTGGATTCTGCTGCAGGTGACCAGAGATCGCGACAGGGGGGTCGTGGCCATGAACGGTTCACCCTCTTGGTTGAATCGTTCACGTGCCCATGACATCACCCTTCGATTACTGTAAATATCAAAATCTTCTTGCTTCCAGCGATCGTGACAGCTGACATCCCGCGGTTGCCGTCGCGGTCGCACCCATTGTGGGCACCCGTGACGGACAACATGTATTTGCTACGGCACGCCAGTAATATAAACTCGACGTAAGTATAGTCCCAAGTGCTATATTTATCCCCTGAAACCTCCCTTCAAACAATACAGGGAGAGATATCTCTACAAAAATAAGAGCACACCAGGAGATATGGAATGTATATTGTAATGACTCCTATTAGCTAATCTCCTGGTGTGCTCCTTTATGTGCACTGGTGTCTCTCCATGTTGTTTGAAAGAAGGTTTTCAAGGGATATATATAGCACTTGAGACTTTACCTAAAATAGGTCTCTTTATTGTCCAGCATATCCCATATTTCAGCATCTGGACAGAGCTAACGACACCTTTAGATTAAACCGGTGTAACGCGAGTCATGTCAAGGTAACACAAGGCATTGCTAACTTAACATGGCGGGGACATTCAAATGAGATAACTAACAACCATTGTTTTTGCATAGTTTGCCTTGTGGATTTGCATTAATTTTTATAACATGATGTTATGAGACGTGAGCTTTGTGGATCTGGCCTTAAGGGGCTTATTCTATGTTAGCCAACAGGGAATTTCAGGTCAAACTAGACTAATTAGCTGCTTTGACTGATCTAGAATAAGCCTCTACGAGGAAAAGACAGCGATAATGCACAAATGGAAAAGGCAGTAAAACTGGCCCTAAACTTTAGGCTACAATATTTACAAACATTTTTAATATAACAAAAATAATGATATAATAAAGGAAAGTTGTGCTGCACTAACCGTGATGGGTGCACGTGACTAAATGGTGCACTGTGATAAAAACACTTAAATGTAAATGATATACTGTAGTGTATTTAGGTGGCTGCCAATCACTGAATCTGACCACCCTGGTCAGATAAGAAAACTATAGTAAAAACAGATACTGTGTGGCGCCTAGTACTAATATAAACAGTGTAACAATTCACTAGCAATGAATTGCAAGTGTTGATGATGCAACTAACAAAAACACATTATTGAATAAATCAGAAACACTTATTCACTCATATGGACATGTAAACTATTGGTTTCCCTTACATCTCACCACATACATTTATCCAAATATTTTTTTGATCCTATGCAGGAGTTTCATATGTATTTTAATTGATTTTAGTTTTTTCACCTTGTGTTAATTTTGACCTCACAATAAATCATTATTGGTCTAGCATCAATCCATTGAGTGCCCTGTTTGTGGAGATCATACAGTATCCGTCTTTTGGTACTGTACCTCTTTTTTGTCCTTTAGATACACTTGTACTATGTGTCTTAAAAATAATAATAATATGTTTTTAAAAAATCTAAATGTTTTTTTTTTCAAGCCGTCAATCACTTTGTTTTAACCTGTTAAAGATATCACTGCTATTTGTTCAGTTTGGTCATATGTGTGACTGTACCTTTAAAGTTACTTTATGATTTCAGTGCATTCAACGAAAGGTCCTTTCCTTGCAAAAGTGACTTGTGTAACTTACCTCACTAATTAGAGATGTTCATACTGCTGCGGCAGCTTTTATTCTAACAAATCGCCAGTTTTTCCCTGGCTTTTTCCTGGAATGCGACGTTCTTCACCTGGCGCATGCCGCGTTCATTTTGCGTTCCTAGCCACGGGTCATGCGCGGCTGACGCGCGGTTGATGCGTTTATTGATAATGGTTCGGATTTAATAGGTTGCAATTCTTCGCGTGTCCGCCAGATGGCAGATATTCATGAATTGTAATGCGCATGCGCTTCAGTAATGTGTCGACTTGCAGGTGTTTCGTTTAAAAAAGATACCACAGTGTGCTCTTGTAACTTGGCCTTGAGACTGAAGCAAGAGGTTGCAAAAATGTATCAATTTAGGCTTTTCATATTAAAGAAAGACAAAGACCAGTTTCGGTTACAGTATTCTCCAGAGACCCGCCGCCCGCCATAAGTGTTCAAGTGCAGCCCGCTTTCCAAAAACCCGACAGAAGTTACGCGTATTTGATATGTGCCGCGATTAATGCAACAGATGATAAGATGACAACAGTTGCTCAAATTTATCAGTATTTTATCGAAAACTATGACTTTTACAAATTTTCGCCAACTCCTCATACGTGGAATCGTGCAATAAGGAAAAGGTTATGTAGCGATCCCTGTTTTTATCGTATTGAGCCACAATTTGTTGGAGGGTATTGGTGTGTATCACCGGCTTTTTCCTGTATCTATGATCATGATGACGGCAAAAGGCGAAGGGTCGTGTTAAAACCAACTAAGAAACGACAGTTGCTGCCAAGCAATGCACCAGCACCGGCTTCCAAAGACGGTCCCGCCGTCAGTGACAACCCTGAGCCTGAGCCAGATTTCGCGTGCAGTTGCGATCAAGCTTGCATGTACCTAAGCAATTTCCAGCCTCATCAGCTGACTACAGGTGGACTAGTCCCGCTGCAAACTATCGACGTGGATGATCAAGAACGCTGGACTGGCAGTGGACCGGCGCCGGCACCAGCTGAATGGGAAATACTATGGTGAGTATTGTTGCCGTATTATTTTCTGTGTTTTTTTTATTTTGACAATACAGTATCAATATTGGTGCGATTCAAAAGTCAAGCGATTCTCCTGTAAGCAATATCATTGGCTGAGCGGCTTCTACAGTACTGAAGATACTGAACAATTGGTGGAACGCTAGGCGCATGCGCATTGGAGCCTTCTTGAAATGCATATGCGTGTCATCGCATCGACGGTAGGCGCATGCGCATGTGAACAGGAGATGCCCCCCCCGAGAAAATTATTGGTGGGACTGGCTGGGTACTTCTTTAGGGGGATGACCATTACATTAAAACTTTTCTTTTTGTTTTTCCTCAGAAAAGAAAACGGCTAATGGAGGGATTTCGATGGATAATATCGCTTTGTGTAACAATGCCTGCACATTGCTGAATCGGATTTAAAAACCCACGTACCGGAGTCTACAGTTTAGTTGCCGTTGTTATTGATTAGGATAGAATACTGTACCTGAAACAGTATGCTGATGTTTTCCGGCCGTACAGTATACTGTACAATACTTTTTTATATACAGTACAGTATACTGTGTAATAAACCCGAAAAAATAAAAACTATGCATTTATTCTACATGTATCACATACATTATGGGTCTTCTACAGTATACAGTGCCAGTACATACAGTACAGTACAGTTTGTGTCTTCTATTTTTTTTTTTAATACTCTTATACTGTTCATGCCTACAGTATACAGTGCAGTATGCCTCGACATTCTAGAAACACTGTATTTTGTTACATTGTTTCCATTTGCTCCTTTGCTACTGTAAGACAAATCAACATGTTCTTTTATTGGTGGAGTAAGTACAAAAACACTTATTTACAAATACTGTACAATGTAGAAACATTTTAAGTGCACAGCAATTCAAAACATCAACGGGTGTATAGTTTACTGCTACATGTGTGCAAACATTTATGTCAGTCAGTATGGTTTACAGTCACATGTTTTAAAAAAAATTCTTTATTCATAAAATAAGCAAAACACAACATCTCCTTTATTAAAGAACGACAAGTCAAAACATACTGTATACTGTACAGTGGGATGGTGAGCAAAACAGTCTGTACCAGTACAGTCCTCGAGGGCAGCAAACAGGGCAGGTTTTCAGGACAACCTTGAAAACCGTGCCTGTTTGCGGCCCCCAGGGACTGGAATTGTGCATGTCCTGTGTGTGGACAGCAAGTTAAAACATTTCTGTATAAATACAAGTAAAAAAACACACAACAAAATCTCCTTTATTTAAGTACAGCAGGTCAAATCATGTACAGTACAATACAGTTCAGCACAACAGTATGGTCTTACCTGTGATTACAAAAAAAAAATTATTCATAAAATGCAGTATACAAACGAAACATCTCCTTTATTAAAGAAACATATACAGTACAGTGGGATGGTGCGCAAAACTGTCAGTCAGACCTGCACCACTACAGTCCTCGAGGGCAGCAAACAGGGCAGGTTTTCAGGACAACCTTGAAAACTGTGCCTGTTTGCAGCCCCCAGGGACTGGAATTGTGCATGTCCTGTGTGTGTGGACAGCAAATTAAAACATTTCTGTATAAAAATCAAGTAAAAAAACACACAACAACATCTCCTTTATTTAAGTACAGCAGGTCAAATCATGTACAGTATAATACAGTTCAGCACAACAGTATGGTCTTACAGAAAGTCCTCCACATTGTCCGTCCATGGCCGATTCCTTGCATGGCGCAAAACGCCATTAATGCAGACTCGAACGCCTTCCATTACAGGATCTGTAATTGGATAAAAGCACCGCATTTCATCCCGAATGTTCCGTCTTAAATTGGCAGGAAGTGCCTTTTTAACGCGATTTCCGTCGTAGTTCACTTTGAAGGCCCAGTCGCAGTACAACGAGTAGGGAACACGGTGCTTAAAAAGTAACAAGCATACTTGTGGGGTGCACCAGCACTCTTCACCCTATACTTCTCCCTGAGCACCGGTGGCAGATCGCACAGGGTGATGTCAGGCACCGTATCGATGCGAGCGACTATAGGTCTTTTGGGAGCGGGTGTGCTTGAAGTGACGGGCGATGGTAGTTTGTCTGGGAGGAAGCTTTCCTCCCGTCTTGGTCGCCGTGTTGTCTCCTGGCATGGTCTTGACGGGGTTGTCATGTCCTCCTCAACGGCATACATGTACACTGCATCTTCTGGTGGAAGGGGTGCGCTTGGTGATGGAAGGGGGTGGAAGGTCCCATTCATCACATCCATGTCACCCCCCTGCTCCAGCGTCAGGGAAACAGGGGTAGTAACACCAAGCAAATAATGTATGCCCGCTATGTCAACCTCTATCTTCTCCATCCGTCGATCCATCCGTTGATCCATATGCATCATCCGTTGATCCATTTGTAGCATCCATTGCTCCACATTTAGCATTGTCTCCAGAAGCAGATCTATCTTTGCTAGCACAATAGAATTCCCGGGGAGATCCACAGTTATCCCATTCAGCATCCGGTCTAACGAGCTGCTTCTTGTGCATGGCGTGTGAACATCTGGGGGGATGGGTGCAACGGAGGATGAGATGGGGGTTCCATGGAGAGATGCGGCAGTGACATCGAAGAAGAGTGGAGGAGGCGACCTGTGGATATCCGGTAGAGGAGAAGCGGCAGCGTCGTCGAAGAGGGATGGAGAAAGTGACCTTTGGATTTCCGGGCGAGAAGCAGAGTCGTCTAAGAGCAAAGGAGAAAGTGACCCGTGGATTTCAGAGGCAGCGTCTTCGGATAGAACTGGAGAAGATGGCCTGTGGGTTTCCGTGAGGGCGGCGGCAGCAGCATCAAGGACGAGGGGTGGAGAAGACGGGCTGAAGATTTCTGGGACAGCGGTGGCAGAGTCGTCGAAGCGTATGGGAGGAAGTGGTCTGCAGGTTTGATGGGTTGGCTGCCAATCGTTTTGTGTCGAGAGTACATCACCGTATATCTTTTTGACATAATAAGGCTGACGTCTATGAAAACCCTTAGCCTTTGGGGTCAGCAGAAGGTTTTCTTTATTGGCCTTAGCCTGTCGCTTTTGCCTTGGCGTGGAAACGGCAACCGCCTTTCGCTTTTTCTGCTTGACAGGCACGGCAGAGGCAAGTGGGTTCCTACATCCGTAGAATCGGGGTTGCTCCATGGAAGCAGGTGGCACAATGCAGTATCTGGACAAGGGCAAGTTCAGATACAGATCATCGAGTGGTGGGCTATGCAAAGTGTGTAACCTTTTATGCATGGCGACCAGGTACAGGTGTTGAAAGTGGGCGTACTCTAATGTGAGTCATTACTGTATAAATACACCATCCATTTTGTGGATTCACTGCACATTGAATACACATCGACTAAACATCGAATATACATTCTTGTGTTTGTATTTCTTTCTACTCGCAGCAATAAAACATACAGAACACCTACAAGCTCATATTGAACCCCCAAAATACCCACCACATATATATACAAGATATATATATGGGGACTTGCCTGCTTACAGTGTGATTGTGACAAATCTATTACAGAGTGCTTTTCCTGGTAATGTACAGTTAATAAAAGCTTCAATCAGACTTAGAACTTTTGCAACTAATATTGACAGATTTATTATAAATCATTCTTCCTGGCAATGCACAGGTTATTAAGAATCTATATTAGTGTAGGGGCCTTGAAACGTGGTCTGCCGTGCAGTTGGCTCAAGGGCTTACAACAATTTGGCCAAAATGTTAAACTAAAAGACCATTTTATTTATTAGTTATTTATACATGTATATTTAGGCACTGTACCGTATATAAGTTTTTCTGGATGTGCACTGAGCTTTGTCTGTGTTTTATGTTATGTCTCTGGTTTTAAATACTCGCAGCAATGCCTGTTAAAAAGATTTCCAAGGAGCTCAGCATGCGAATTAAGGACATGTACACGAGCGGACACCGAATTGCTGCTATCCAACACTGGTTAGCTACTTCTGGCATCGTTGTGCCAGCAACCACCGTGAGCTATCATGCACACGGAAAAAACAGAGACCGCAAAAGGGCACCAAGGGTAACTAACGCGTAAGTATATTTATAGAACTTTAAAATAAAATTAATTTTAATTTACTGTAAATCTAATAATTTTGTTATTTCTGTTGATTTATATTACAACAGTATATATATTTTGTATATTTATATTACAACAGTATATATATTTTGTATATTTATATTTATATTACAACAGTATATATATATTGGATATTTATATTTATATTACAACAGTATATATATTTTCTATATTTATATTTATATTACAACAGTATATATATTTTGTATATTTATATTTATATTACAACAGTATATATATTTTGTATATTTATATTTATATTAAAACAGAATAATTTTGTATATTTATATTACAACATTATATATATTTTGTATATTTATATTTATATATAAATTTTATATTGCTGCATATTAATAAAACAATATATTTTCTTTACATTGTAGGGAGACAACTCTGGTGGACAAAATAAGTGAGGAGAATGATGAGAAGAGTGCATTAAGGGTCAAAAACACTTTGCAGGAAAAGCACAATCAGACTGTATCCGAGAGCAGCATAAAGAAGATGAGACGCAGCATTGGATGGAAATATGGACGTGTGAGGTTAGTACTGGACAGTACAGGAGGTAAAAGTGTTGTTTAGGAAACTGTACTGTACCGCTAAAATTATTTATTCTTGTCATTACAGAGCGTACCCCATGATACGGGCCGCAAACAAAATCAAAAGAGTGATCCAGGCCCAGGCATGGATCGACAGTGAGGAGACTTTCCAGGATTGCATCTTCACTGATGAGTCTACTGTGTCGCTGGAGAGATTTGCAAGCTTTGCATTCCACAAAAAAGGCCGCATATCTTTGAAGCCGTGGCCAAAACACCCCGTGAAGCTGCATGTGTGGGGTGCCATCTCTAGGCATGGACCAGGATGAATTGCCATCTTTGAAGGTAAAATATATCAAATATAATGTAGCCTTATGCACTGTACTTTACTAGTGTAACCTTACTGTATGCACTGTACTGTACTATTGAGCACTTTTCTTTTCTTGCTATAGGAATAATGAATAAAGCTTTCTTCCAAGACAACATTGTCCATGATATAGTGCATTATATCACGCGCGAGTTCCCCAATGGTCACTGCTTCTACCAGGACAACGATCCGAAGCATGCCGCGTCAACAGCGCATATCTTTGAGCGCGGTATCAACTGGGTGAAGACGCCAGCGGAGTAAGTGCAGTAGACCATGTCTCATATTTTTCCCCACTGTTTTTACTGTGTACTGTATCTCTTAAACTAATTGTCATTTTTTTCCAATGACATATCGCCAGACTTCAATCCGATCGAAATGGTCTGGCATCAGCTGAAGGACCATATCTGGAAAGTGGTGAAACCCTCCAAATAGGATGAGTTGTTGAAAGGTATAATGAGTTTTTGGAATGATGCACTCACCGTGGAACGCTGCAATAAATATATAGACCATATTGCCACTGTGTTGCCCATTGTCATCGCGCGTAATGGGCAAGCATCAGGAAAGTAGTACTGTGCTGTAGTATTGTAAGTACAGTATGATACAGGTAAATATGGCACAGATTTTTTCTTTCCCAATAGTCAGAGTATACATGACACACATGCGCACACTGACTGACACACATGCGCACACTGACTGACACACATGCGCACACTGACTGACACACATGCGCACACTGACTGACACACATGCGCACACTGACTGACACACATACGCACACTGACTGACACACATACGCACACTGACTGACACACATACACACACACACACACACACACACACTGACTGAAACACATACACACACACACATACACACACTGACTGACACACATACACACACTGACTGACACACATACACACCCTGACTGACACACACAAACAAATACACATATATACTCTCTGACTGATACACATACATACTCTCTGACTGACACACATACACACACTGACTGACACATACACTGACTGACTCATGTGTGCTGAGCACGCGTGTTATAAGTCAATTTCTGTGACAAAAGTCAAAGAAGTTTCACTTACTATGCGCGTGAACAGCACACACAGCTTTTTTTTTAATGCATTCAGTAGATCCAAACTGATCCTCTTCTGGCTAGCAGGTTGGTTTTATCGCCTCCTCTCCAATGTGGGGAGGATGCTTCAATAACTTTACATGCAAGTCCCCGTGGATTTTGTCCGTGAACTAATAAAAAATGGCGTGATACGTTATGGGTGACCAGACGCCTTTTTATACTGTATATGTTCTCTTAGAGCCTCAGTATTATTGGTCTTGTGGTCATACCCAGGTACTGCAGACCACAGGGACATTCCAGTAGTTAAATCACAAATGAACTGTTACAGTTGATTTAGGATGAGATGTTATAAACCCGGGACGTGACACTGGATTTGAAAGTTGTTCCTTTTACCCTAAATTTACAGGCTATGCATTGAGTGCAGATGTAAAAGCCTTTACTATTATGGGATGTTTTATAATTATTATTATTATTATTATTATTTGTTATTGGACAGCTTAAAGCAATTTTACTTTTCAAATTTGGTGCCTTGATGAATATGGTATTTGGTAGTTCTAGTAGTATAGCAGCCAAATCTTTTCCTTTTTTAGGATTAGCCAATATTTTCGGAATGTTTTTCTTAATATTGGAGCCATTTGGTTGTATTGAGTTATGAAAGGAACATCACCCATTATACTGTTAACTTTCTTTTTGTATGTGAGAAGTGTGTCCCTTTTGTTTCATATCTATTGTATCTGTCATCACAGTCTCCATGGGTAATGAATTCCACATTTTAACTGCCCTTACTGTAAAGAACCCTTTCCTTTGTTGCTGGTGAAATCGCCTTTCCTCCAACCTTAAGGGATGACCCCGAGTCCTTTGTCCTGCCCTTGCGATTAATAATTCTTTTGAAAGCTCCATGTACTGTCCCCAAATATATTTGTATATAGTTATCATATCCCCTCTTAGACGCCTGTTTTCAAATGTAAATAAATCTAATTTAGCTAGCCTCTCCTCACAAATCACATTATCCATCCCCTTTATTAATTTGGTGGCTCTTCTCTGCACTTTCTCCAGTTCAATATTGTCTTTTGTAAGGAGTGGTGCCCAAAATTGTACTCCATATTCAAGGTGTGGTCTTAGTAATGCTTTATAAAGGGGGATAATTGTGCTTACTTCCCTTCCATCCATTGCCCTGTTTAATGCAAGATAAGATCTTGTTTTCCTTTGCAGCTACTGCATGACATTGGGCACTATTGCTAAGCCTGCTGTCTACAAGCACTCCTAAATCTTTCTCCATCAAGGATTCCCCTAATCTATCCCCATTTAATTTGTAAATCGCCTGTATATTCTTGTTTCCCAAATGCATAACCTTACGTTTATCTGTATTAAACCGCATCTGCCTTCTCTTCCCACACTGTGAGAGTGAGCAGAACGACTGCCAGCTAGCAGACTTCCACATGCCCCCACAGGATTTGTATCAACACCCAGGACTTTCACTGGTCAGTACAGCCATATTATTACTGTGCTACTTTGAGCATTTTTCCTGTGCTGTTGTTCCCGAATGCCTGCCAGTAAGTGAGCACTAATTAAGCTTTATTAAGGTGTGCACCAAGGATACTTTGGAACTCTTACCTTATGGTCTGTGAGACTCTCACTGATCTTTAACCAGGAGCTGCATATCCATCGTCTTGCTGGAAGGTGCTGGATTGTTTGCTTTCCCTCTCCCCTTGGGGATGAACTTTATTTTTGCATTGTATTATAGGGAGTTTTTACAGGGACAAGGGAAGTACCATTGGAAATGTTTTGCCTTTTGGGAATGGGCCTGAAGAAGGGGTCCTATCCCCGAAACATTTCCCCCCTTCCCCTGTATTTTTACCTTGCTTGCACTACCCCTTCCCCACCCTTTCCCTTCACCTTGTTTTTCTCCTCCCTTATCACGTGTTCTGGTATTGTGATTTACTTATACCCCATTTATATTACAACAGTATATATATTTTGTATATTTATATTTATATTACAACAGTATATATATTTTGTATATTTATATTTATATTACAACAGTATACTGTATATATTTTGTATATTTATATTACAACATTATATATATTTTGTATATTTATATTTATATCAGTACAGTATGTATATTTTGTACATTTATATTTATATTACAACAGTATATATATTTTGTATATACAGTATATAGTATAACAGTATATATATTTTGTATATTTATATATAAATTTTATATTGCTGCATATTAATAAAACAATATATTTTCTTTACATTGTAGGGAGACAACTCTTCTGGTGGACAAAATAAGTGAGGAGAATGATGAGAAGAGTGCATTAAGGGTCAAAAACACTTTGCAGGAAAAGCACAATCTGACTGTATCTGAGAGCAGCATAAAGAAGATGAGACGCAGCATTGGATGAAATATGGACGTGTGAGGTTAGTACTGGACAGTACAGGAGGTAAAAGTGTTGTTTAGGAAACTGTACTGTACGCTAAAATTATTTATTCCTTGTCATTACAGAGCGTACCCTATGATACGGGACGCAAACAAAATCAAAAGAGTGGTCCAGGCCCAGGCATGGATCGACAGTGGGGAGACTTTCCAGGATTGCATCTTCACTGATGAGTCTACTGTGTCGCTGGAGAGATTTGAAAGCTTTACATTCCACATAAAAAGGCGCATATCTTTGAAGCCGCGGCCAAAACACCCCGTGAAGTTGCATGTGTGGGGTGCCATCTCTAGGCGTGGACCAGGATGCATTGTCATCTTTGAAGGTAAAATATATCAAATATAATGTAGCCTTATGCACTGTACTTTACTAGTGTAACCTTACTGTAAGCACTGTACTGTACTATTGTGCAGTTTTTTGAGCACTTTTCTTTTCTTGCTATAGGAATAATGAATAAAGCTTTCTTCCAAGACAACATTGTCCTTGAGATAGTGCAATATATCACACGCGAGTTCTCCAATGGTCACTGCTTCTACCAGGACAATGATCCGAAGCACACCGTGTCAACAGCGCATATCCTTGAGCGCGGTATCAACTGGGTGAAGACGCCAGTGGAGTAAGTGCAGTAGACCATGTCCCATTTTTGTTCCCCACTGTTTTTAGCTCTTAAACTAATTGTCCTTTTTTTCCAATGACAGATCGCCAGACTTCAATTTGATCGAAATGGTCTGGTATCAGCTGAAGGACCATATCCGGAAAGTGGCGAAACCCTCCAAAAAGGACGAGTTGTTGAAAGGCATAATGAGTTTTTGGAACGATGTACTCACTGTGGAACGCTGCAATAAATATATAGACCATTTTGCCACTGTGTTGCCCATTGTCATCGCGCGTAATGGGCAAGCATCAGTAAAGTAGTACTGTGCTGTAGTATTGTAAGTACAGTATGATACAGGTAAGTATGGCACAGATTTTTTCTTTCCCAATAATCAGAGTATACAGTAGTTACAGTTTTTTTCTTTACAGAGAGAGCAGTACCAGCCATCAGGTTACAGTACACAGTATTTAACAGTAGTCAGAATATACAGTAGTTCCAGTATAGACTAGTTTGACAGTACTACAGTAACTCCCTACTAACTGCTCAATTTTTTTCTTACACATGACACAATGCCATAATACAGTACGCACATACTGTAACTGCACTAATTTTTTGTTTTCTTGTCGTTTCAGGAAAAAAGGGTGGCCTGGGGGGAGGTGGGGTTTTGTGTCCAGTCTAATTTGTTTTGTACAGTAAAATGTACAGTATATAAACAGCAGTATTGATGTACACAAAACCTCTCCTCTCTCAATGAACTACTGTACTGTACACGGAATGAGGAACAAGATAAAGGCGGAAAAAATAATATTACTATGTATACTGTATATATATATATATACAGTATATATATATATATATTATACATTACAGTATATATATTATTAAATAATATTCTAATAAATGTGCATAATTCATGTTTCTCCATGTTTTACAAATGTTTTGTACATGTTTATCCAATTTCAATCTGCCAGAAGAACTTAATAAAGACTGCATTATGTATTATTCATGATTATTTTTATATTTGTATTTTTTTGTTCCTGATGAAATAAAATAAATATTTCTATTCACAATTCCTGAGTAGATCATAATCATATGACAAACACCCAACAAACCACCTCCCCCCCACCCCTAACACATTATAAAGATGAATGACAAAACAACATGAATCAGTTCATGGTATTTTTTACTCTCAATTCTCACAATGCTGTGCACATCAGATTTACATTTCAAATTCGAGAAGGGATTTTCCAAAGCGTTACCATAAACAAAGACTCAAAGGGTTTGGGGGGTTGGGTGAGTCATGTGCAGTGATCAGCTAGCTCCCATCTCAAAGAGGCTTAGAGTAGACGCAGGCGCAGTGAGGCGATTGACACTCGGCTAGGGATGGATTAAAAACACAATGACTAACTTCAGAAAATGAATGACTCTGTGGAGGTGTCTGTCGAATGACTCTGGAGAGGGGGGGGGGTTGGGTGACTCATGCGCAGTAAGTAGCTATCTCCCATCTCAAAGAGGCTTAGAGTACACGCAGGCGCAGTGAGGCGATTAACGCTCGGCTAGGGACAGATTAAAAACACAATGACTAACTTCAGAAAATGAATGACTCTATGGAGGTGTCTGTCGAAAATAGTTTGTGTGTGCGTGAGGGAGGGATCAAGGATTAGTTGTGCTGCAGTTCAAAGAAATTACATACTGTAGAGTACAGTAATTTCAAAAGGCAGTTCATCATAATAATTTGATCAATAAACCCCCAAATACAACCCCCAAATACAGTACATAAAAAGAAAGTCACTTTATCTCCCTGTGCCTCAGGCACCAAAAACATACAGTAGATTGTGAGCTCCACCGGACAGGGAGGGACCTGTGCCTGCAAAATGTCTCTGCAAAGCACTACATATACTGTAACTAACAGTGCTATGCGCTATACGCTATACAAAAACATGCTATAAATATTATTATAATAACAAGGTGATGCTCTGTGCAAATCAAATTCGAGAAGGGATTTTCCAAAACATTGCCGTAAACAAAGCCTCAAAGCTCCCGTCTCAAAGAGAATTACACGCAGGCGCAGTGAGGCTTTGTACTGTAGCTCGGCTATGGACGGATTAAGAACACAATGGAAAGATTCAGAAAATTAACGACTCTGTGGAGAGGGGGGGGTTGGGTGACTCATGCGCAGTAAGCAGCTAAATAGCTCCCATCTGAAAAAGGATCACACGCAGGCACAGTGAGGCTTTGAAGCTCGGCTATGGACGGATTAAAAACACAATGGCAAGATTCAGAAAATTAACGACTGTGGAGAGGGGGGGTTGGGTGACTCATGCGCAGTAAGCAGCTAGCTCCCATCTCGAAGAGGCTTAGAGTACACGCAGGCGCAGTGAGGCGATTGACACTCGGCTAGGGACGGATTAAAAACAAAATGACTAACTTCAGAAAATGAATGACTCTGTGCAGGTGTCTGTCGAATTACTCTGTGGAGAGGGGGGGTTGGGTTACTCATGCGCAGTAAGCAGCTAAGCTTCCATCTGAACAAGGATTACATGCAGGTGCAGTGAGGCTTTCAAGCTCGGCTATGGACGGATTCAAAACACAATGGCAAGATTCCAAAAATTAAAGACAGGCGCATGAAGTTCAAAGCTAAAGACATAATTTAATTTCAAAAGGCAGTTCATCATAATAATACAACCCCAAATACAGTACGTAAAAAGCACACAAATCAACCATGTGCAGTCAAACGCACAGGGTCGCAGTCAAAAGCTACTGTACAGCACAGATTGAATATCGTAATACAGTAAGATGGTTTTTGCAGGCTTGTGGAGAAAATAAAAATAAAAAAATTACAATAAATTTTTTTTTTTCATTTTTAATTTTTTTTGGTCACTCACTTAGGCAAGCAAGCAGTGGTGGGCGAAGTTACAGACGCATGCGCAGTAAATTCCTGCTGTCAAGAAGGAATGTGATTGAAACCAGACACACGTTCAAAGGAATGGTGTGGGAGAGATGTACTGCATTGCACAGAAGATAAGAAGTTGAAATACCCTGCAGTGCAGTTAATTATCCTGATCGACGGGAGAGCGCTATATATGCCGAAATTTGACATTGTTATGGTACTGTACACGCCTATGCGTTTCAACAAATTTCAAATGAGGCATACCGTACAGCAGCACAGCACTGCAAATGCATGTACACTTTAAATATGATGAACTCAGGGAAGAAGGGGGGGGAGGGGTGTGAGGGGAAGGGAAGGAGGTACCCTCGCTACTGCTTAAAGGTAAACCCTGTGGTGCTACTATCTGGGGTAAGGTACGGAACTAATACTGAGAGAGAAAGAACCCCAATGGAGAGCACTCATGCAGGTGCACAAATCACAGTGTATAGGAAAGAGAATTTCAATAGTGATGTGGGGAGTGAATGGGTTAAAAACACAACTTTATTGGAGTAATAACTCAACTAAAATACATGGAACGCTAGGTTGCCAGAGTAAGTGGGACTCAATCTTGAGCCAAAAAGCGCAGCGAAGTTAAAATATACCAGATCTCATGTGTATAGTGTGAGCTTCCATCCTTGATGGTATGTGCAGGGTGTACACTGGCGACACACTTTATTCGAGCTCGGCTAGTCCCACGAATTCGGGTATACCCGGGTGTATTGAGGTTTGTGACTGTTTTCTGCCCGAGTGCATTGAGGTATTTTCCAGGCAGGGATTGAAGCATTTTATTCCCGCTGGCTGCAATACTGCACAGTATATATATATATACTGCATTACAATTCATGAATTTATGCCATCTGGTAGACACGCGAAGCATTGCAGCCTATTAAATCCTAATCATTATCATTTAACAGATCAGCCGCCCGTCAGCCAGGCATGAACCCAGGCTGGGAAGGCAAACGCAACGGGGCTTGTCAGAGGTGAGGAGCGGCGCATTCCAGGTATCTGCCAGGTACATACTGGGTATTTGCTCGAATAAAGTGTGTCGGTGCAGTAGATAGATGAATGGTCCTCCCACTGGGATCTGTGTCTGCTAATGGGAGACACAGGTGCAGTCACTTGCCTAGTCTATAGAGTGCCTCTCATACATGTAAGTATGAGTTGTGTAACGATTTTACTAATGTAGTGACACAAGATAAGTGGACCCGGTAAGTAACCACAATAGTAAACAGTCACTTAGTACAGGTGACTGTTAAGTGTGGCCAACAGTGAGGCAATCCGGATTGTGGGAGCACTACTAGTGTCCCTAGTTAGTGCTAGTAGCAGGGGACACAGTCTTGGCAGTGATCCAATTACACACACCAGTTAGGTGTAAATATAATAGATACCTTCAGAAGTATACCTCTTAGTAGCACAAAGAACAGGTGACTGCTACCACAGTGGGTACAAGGAGACCAGTAGTACACAAGTAGTGTCTACTTACACATGAAAAAGTAAAAAACAGCATGAGAGGCTGGTAGCATAAAAATCGCAGGAACCGTGGCAATGCTGAGTAGCTATTCACCCAATTGCTAATGCTCGGTGTACTCAATAGTAGCCCGGTTACTGCTTAGATAACTCGTTTCAGATAAATGCTAGTATACAGCTCCGTGTAGAGGAGCTTGTGTGGGACTGGACGCGCTCCAATCACGAGCGTTGGTCCCGCACCCTTGACGTTATGACGTCACTGCCGACGTACGTTTCGCAAGGGCAATGCTTTCTCAAGGCTGGGCGGGGCTTGTGTATTACCCCCACCTTTTATTGGAGAGCGTGAGCTCCGATAGGTTAGTCATTTCCCTATTCCTAAACTCTGGTTACGTGAATAGCGTGCGTGTTATGCCTAGTGAAGTCACAGTGTAAAGTATGGGCTTTAAACTAGCCCTGCGCTCAGATTGCAGTACAGTGACTAGATCGAGTGTGTGCATTGAACACGGTAGGATACGTGGATAATGCATATGGAGGGCATAACACTGGTATAAGGAATAAAAAAGCAAACTGTATAGTATGTCAGGTACTGTTATAGCTTAAAGAGAGGACTTGGAATAGTGTACACAAAGACCTATTAGGGTCATGTTAACACATGTACATGTGGTGGGGCATAGCTACAGTTAGGGGCTATACGAACGGACTAAAGACAAAGCCCTCATTCAGGCCATTGGGGCTAAGGGTATGTAGTGTATAGATCCAACGGGACTCTATTTTCAGTAGTTCTTGGTCCCAGTTCCCCTTCCTGATGCCCATGGAGAGCTGGTCTATGCCCTTGAAGATAAGCATGTACCAGTAAATTCCTGCTGTCAAGCAGGAATGTGATTGAAACCAGACACACGTTCAAAGGAATGGTGTGGGAGAGATGTACTGCGTTGCACAGAAGATAAGAAGTTGAAATACCCTGCAGTGCAGTTAATTATCCTGATCAAGGGGAGAGCGCTATATATGCCGAAATGTGACACTGTTATGGTACTGTACACGCCTATGCGTTTCAACAAATTTCAAATGGGACATACTGTACCGTACAGCAGCACAGCACTGCAAATGCATGTACACTTTAAATATGCCAATTTACAATTACTGCGCGCACACACAGACTGTGTACTGACGCAGGTTGAACCGCGAAGGTATTAGACTTCCAAGACAACAGCTTGCAAACACCCCCCTGAGTTTTTACACGGCATTGCAGTATTGCAGACAGCGAGAATAAAATGCTAATATCACGAGCGCGAAAATAACGCAGTTCACTCCGGGCGAAAACGACACAAAACCGCACATAACCGGGATAATCTGAAAATCGCGGATCTAGCCGATTTAGACAAAAGGCGGACGCCACTGTAGTGGTCCAAGCCGAGATCCAGGGATGAGAGAGAGTCAACCTAGTGAGGAACAAGCCGGGGTCAAGAGCCAGAGGAGGAGTAGTAAGCCAAGCCGGGTCCAAACCTGAGAAACACAAAGCAAGCACAAGGAGATCCACACTAGGTTAGCAAAGGCTGTGCAGAGCAATGATTCCAGGGAAGAACTGGGGTAATACAGGTGGGAGAGCTAATCACAGAGGTAGGTGGAGCAGAGGTGTGCCGTGGAGTGCAAGTTAATAGGTGTGCGCTGTAATCCTGGACCGGCATCAGCTATGACGCAGGAGGGCGCGGGTACGGCTGGAGCGAGTGCCGGGGGCGTGGCCAAGCTGCTAGTGGAGTGAATTATAGCCGGGGACGCTCGCAATGCAAGGCCGTCCCACGCGCGTCCCGGCAAATATGGCAGCCGCGTGTGTCCGCGTCGGCTGACACGGAGCATACCTGCAGCGGGGGTACCACTGGGAGGGTGAAGGAGTAGTAGGGATGGTCCCTGGAACAGGTAAGGAGGGGCTGTGAGAGCCCTGCTTCCCTACAGTGTGAGAGTTACCCATGGGCACGATACCTGATAGTGCTGGCTGACAGTGGGATTCTGGGATTCCTGCTTCCCTACAGTGTGAGAGTTACCCATGAGCACGATACCTGATAGTGCTGGCTGACAGTGGGATTCTGGGAGTCCTGCTTCCCTACAGTGTGAGAGATACCCATGGACTCATGCGCAGTAAGCAGCTAGCTCCCATCTCGAAGAGGCTTAGAGTACACGCAGGCGCAGTGAGGTGATTGACGCTCGGCTAGGGAGGGATTAAAAACACAATGACTAACTTCAGAAAATGAATGACTCTGTGGAGGTGTCTGTCGAATTACTCTGTGGAGAGGGGGGGGTTGGGTGACTCATGTGCAGTAAGCAGCTAGCTCCCATCTCAAAGAGGCTTAGAGTACACGCAGGCACAGTGAGGCTTTCAAGCTCGGCTATGGACGGATACAAAACACAATGGCAAGATTCCAAAAATTAAAGACAGGCGCATGAAGTTCAAAGCTAAAGACATAATTTAATTTCAAAAGGCAGTTCATCATAATAATACACCCCCAAATACAGTACGTAAAAAGCACACAAATCAACAATGTGCAGTCAAACGCACAGGGTCGCAGTCAAAAGCTACTGTACAGCACAGATTGAATATCGTAATACAGTAAGATGGTTTTTGCAGGCTTGTGGAGAAAATAAAAATAAGAAAATTACAATAAAAATTTTTTTTTTAATTTTGAATTTTTTTTTTGGTCACTCACTCAGGCAAGCAAGCAGTGGTGAGCGAAGTTACAGGCGCATGCGCAGTAAATTCCTGCTGTTAAGCAGGAATGTGATTTAAACCAGACACACATTCAAAGGAATGGTGTGAGAGAGATGTACTGCATTGCACAGAAGATAAGAAGTTGAAATACCCTGCAGTGCAGTTAATTATCCAGAGCGGGTGGAGAGCGCTGTATACTGTATGCAGAAATGTGACACTGTAACAGTACTGTACACGGCTATGCATTTCAACAATTTTCAAATGAGACATACCGTACAGCAGCACAGCACTGCAAATGCATGTATACTTTAAATATGCAAATTTACAATTACTGCGCGCGCACACACAGACTGTGTACTGACGTAGCTTGAACCGCGAAGGTATTAGACATCCAAGACAACAGCTCGCAAACGCCCCCTGAGTTTTTACACGGCATTGCAGTATTGCAGACAGCGAGAATAAAACGCTAATATCACGAGCGCGAAAATAACGCAGTTCACTCCGGGCGAAAACGACACAAAACCGCACATAACCGGGATAATCTGAAAATCGCGGATCTGGCCGATTTAGACTAAAGGCGGTCGCCACTGTAAAACAGTTCTAAAATGTTTATTTTTATGAGTATCAATAGGGGACACCTCCTTTCAAAAGGACAGGGCGGTGTCACGCATAATGCACCAGTCATACAATTTCCATGTTTCCCAAGCGCAACCATTTGAGAAACTGCTGCAGCTAAAAACTTTGTCCATGTGTTCATACATTCTGCTTTGACTCCCGTAATATTTAAGTACCTGGTTTCCTGCTTCACATCTCTCTCCCCTACAATCTATTCAAAATGCCACAGTTTGGATCATTTATGTATCTCCCAAATTCACTTCAACCATTCCTTTCCTCAAATCTCCCAGCTGACTTGCTACTAAATCCCGCATTCCCTTCCAACTTATTATCTTGTCCTTAAAATCCTTACACACCTCTGCCCCTCTCTATTTCTTATTTCTAATCTTCACTAATCTTCTGCTTTACCCCTTTACACACACTCTGCCCTGCACAAGCATGCACTATCTTTACTCTGCCCACCTCTACTACTATGTTCCATTTGAAATCAGTCTCTTGCAGCACCCTATCTCTGGAAAGACCAACTAACCGCTATTCTCCAGGCTGCCACTGTCCTGGTTTTTCTAGACCAAGTCTAATGTTTCTTCCATGTTCAAGTATTCTAATCTTGAGACAACTTTTTGTGCGTCCAATATATTGGTACCCACATGGACACTGTAAAAGGTATACTACGTGTGTAGTTTTACCAGATATACAGTCTTTAACCACAATTTTTTCTTTGGTGGTATTAGAAACAAATGCAGACACTAGCACCATTAGGCCTCAATGAGGAGATTGATGTCTGGTCACTCTTTTAAAATTATGCTGTTTTTATAATTATATATAAGATGTTACAATACAATATTGTTATGTCCCTTTCCTTATAGTTAGAGATATGTACTGAAGTGTGTTTAGATTAGATTATGCAGCAGCTATAATAGCTTTCAGTGAGGGCCGTCCCATCTTCCAACAGCCAATCACGGGTGAGTTATAACTATAAGAAGTGCCCAATGAGAACCTCCAGTTATTCCCTGACGAAGTATCTTTATACGAAATGCGTAGGAAGAGGGCGCGTTCCAGCCTATGCTCCAAAGGATTGAGAACTTATCGTTGCATCCTTGCATCAGAATTAGTGATTTTATGTGGACATTTCACATCGGCGAAATGTGCATAACCCACGACGGAGTCTTGATGATGTCATCAGCGTGCTCCCGGAGCTCCGACATCCAGACCCAGTGAAGAGCCTGTGTCGCCTCGCATCTACAGCAGCAGTACTCCTCCACACAGTGAGATGTGCACTGACTGAAGCGACAGGAAGCGACTAGAAGTTGAAGCGACTAGAAGTAACCACTTGAGGGAGAAGGGGTCTTGGCTTGAATAAACGTGACGGGATGCAGTAGCTGATGTGGTAACATTTCCCTAACATGTCATGCTAATATTTTATCTGATTGATGTACGTGTAACACTCACCTGCTGATATATATCAATATACTATTTATATACTTCACTGAGGTTTTGCGCTGTTTTCTCGTTTTGTTTTTTGCTTTAGTACGACGGTTTGTGGAGCCAATCCATGAGCACAGCAGCAGCAACCTCCTTTTAATCATTTGATTGTTAACAGGTTTCAAAAAAATATTTTTTGATACACTAACACAGCACTTCATTTTGTTTTAATACTCACAATCACTAATAGTTGACGTATTTTTATGCACTATAATTTGCACTATATTGGGATATTGGTATTTGCTTACCCAACTATATAAATATTTAAAATCACAGAATTCTGAGTGCAGATCACCCGTTCACATTTCTATCAGTCCAGAAGTGAGCTGATTTATTTCAGCTAGTGTCAATTAGCCAGTCTCCAATCGGCTCATCAAGCAGGTTTAAAAGTGTGCTGCACAAACAGCATGGGGTTCTCTGGCAAATGGCAGGTTTATGCTGACAGAAAGGGATCCCAGGGAACCAGCCACTCTATTCAAGGACACAGTTGTCACTGGAACCTGCCAGAGGGTGTACCCCATGGATAGAAATGCAGACCCGGACTGAGGGAAAGAGCCCCTGATAACAAGTACCTCTTTGGACTTTGGATCAGAGGCTGGTTAGAGGCTTAGCCTCCCAGCCCTTCAGATAGGGACTGGGAGAGTACAGTAAGTTAGCACCTACAGTGGGATAACCTGTTTTGTTTGCTTTGTCTGCTGCCTTAAAACTGTATTGTTTGAAGCTATGGGCTGAATAAAAGCCAAGGTTTATTTCCCCCAATATATGGGGCATCCATGTGTCACGAATATGTATTGCAAACTCCCATACAAGTGAATAGGCGTTAAAGCTGGTTCGAACCCGTATCGGCATTTGATTTGATGTGCCTTTGTTCTCGTCTATGTCATAGTACTATCGGTAAGGGGAAGGGGGTTAGGGAGGAGGGCACTTCTGCGTCAGCCTGACGAACAAGAACGTGAACTGTGGTGAAATAGGGATAATAGGAATATGTATAAAACAAAAAAGAAATAGTCCCTTTTGAATGCACTCGCAGTTGGTTTAATGAAGTTTAGCATAAATAAAACCTTTTAATGGTAATGATAGAAACAAACACCCACAGGGGGGGGAGGAGGAGGTGGGAAGGGGGGGGGAGGAGGAGGTGGGAAGGGGGGGGAGGGAGGAGGTGGGAGGGGGGGAGAGGGGGAGGGGGGGGAGGTGGGAAGGGGGGGAGGAGGAGGTGGGAAGGGGGGGGGAGGAGGTGGGAAGGGGGGGGGTTACTGGACGGAGGGGTGGAAGGGGGGGAGGAGGTGGGAAGGGGGGGGAGGAGGGGGTGGGAAGGGGGGAGGAGGTGGGACAGGGGAGGAGGTGGTGAGGAGGGGGGAAGGGGGAAGATGGTGGGGGAGGGGGGAGAGGGAAGGGGGGGCAGGGGCAGGGGGGAGGGGAAATGGGGGGGAGGGAGGGGGAGGTGGTGGGGGGGGGAGGAGGTGGGGTGAGTGGGGGGGGAGGTGGTGGAAGGTGGGTGGTGGGAAGGGGGCTGGTGGGGGAGGTTGTGGGAGGTGGGGGAGGAGGGGGGAGGGGTGGGAAGGGGGGGAGGAGGGGGGAAGTGGTGGTGGGGAGGAGGGGGGAGGTGGTGGGGAGGAGGGGGAAGGGGGGGCGGAGGGGGAGGTGGGGGGGAGGAGGGGGGAAGGGGTGGGGAGGGGGAAGTGGTGGGAAGGGGGTGGGGGACGGAGGGGGTGGGGGAAGGGGGAGGAGGGGGGGAGCGGAAGGGGGGACGGGTTTGGTGAAGGGTGGGAAGGGGGGGAAGGGGGGGGAAGGGGGGGGAAGGGGGGGGAAGGGGGGGGTGGGGAAGGGGGGGGGGGGGGAGGTGGTGGGAAGGGGGGAGGGGGTGGGAAGGGGGGGAGGTGGAGGGGAGGTGAAGGGGGGGGTGGAGGGGGGTGAAGGGGGGGTGGAGGGGAGGTTGAGGGGGATGTGGCAGGGGAGGTGAGGGGTGAGGGAGGTGGAGGGAGGTGAGGGGTGGGGGAGGGGAGGTGAAGGGGGGTGAGGGGAGGGTGAAGGCCGACTCCCTCACCCATCCAGCCACTCACTCACCCGTCCGGCCGACTCACTCACACGTCCGGCAGCTCCCTCACCCAGTCCGGCCAGCGCCCTCAGAGTCGCAGCTCCCACATGGATTGAGGCGGAGGCAAGCTGTTGTGCGGCTCCCCCGCTGGTCCAGGGCGCTCGAGCTCCCCGCGGACTGTAGCGGTGCCGGGGGGGGGGGGTGGGGGTGGAGGGGAGTGAAGGGGGGTGAGGGGTGGGTTGAAGGGGGGGGGTGTGAGGGGGTGGGGGTGAGGGTGGGGGTGAGGGGTGGGTGTGAAGGGGGGTAAGGGGGTGGGTGAAGGGGGGTGAGGGTTGGGTGAAGGGGGGGGTGAGGGGAGTGGAAGGCCGCTCACTCACCCGTCCGGAAGCTCCCAGTGGATCTAGGCAGGAGGCAGCTTGTTGGGCCGCTCCCACGCTTGTGTCCCGGGCACTCGCTCCCCCGTGACTGTTGTAGCGGCGCGGGGGGGGGGGGGGGCTGAAAGCGCGCGGGAAACAGGGAGACACGGGAGAGAGGAGGAGGTGCGCGCGGGTGTTGGAGGCTGATGTTCGGGGAGGAAGAGGCGGAGGCTCCAGGACCAGTGGGTATGTGAGCACCACCCCGCGGTTAACAATGCTGCTAATGTACACCCCCCCCTACTGTGTGTTGTGTGTGTGTGTCCTGTGTCTGTGTGTGTCCCCTGTTGTGGTCCATCTGTGTTGTGCTGGTGTGTTGTGTTTGTGTCCCTGTGTGTGTGTGTAGTGTCCCGTGTGTCCTTTGGCCGTCACTCCGCCTCAGGCCAATGAGAGGTGTGCGCGGGGGCGGCCAAGGGGACCAATGAGATTTCCCCTAGGGACACGGACACTCCAGGGCAGGGAGGCAGGGCAGGCAGGCAGGCAGGAGGCAGGCATACAGTGCTTTCACTAATATATGTATAAGATGATAATTTAAATGAATATTTCTAAATAGACAACATCACTAAAAATTATAGATGTGTATACTACAATTTAAAATAAAATATATAACTATGTTATGTGCTCCTATTTCGTGAAAAAACAATTTAAGACAACACTCTAAAACCAGCCTTGAGTGAAATCCTTTAAATAGGAAAAAATAGTCCTGGTATATGAGGGGATCTCTGGCAGCTCTCAAATAGGTGAACCACATCCAGATGATACCTATGAAAAGAAAAAAGAGAGAGAGCGCACACCCCATGCATAATACAGTACATTTTATGGGAAAGGGGAGGGGGGTGGGAGAAAATGCATTCACAAGGGTAGGTGAAAATTCAAGCAGTGGTGTGTGAAATATATCACCGCCAACTCTGGTCACATCAGCCTCCAGACCCTGCAGTCCAAATCTCACTTGGAAGCTGCTGGTAGATGTTCTCTGGTGCATGAGTAGAAAGGCTCCTTAAATCAATGATTGCAGTCTTTGAGTTTTTAGGAAAATCTCCAATTCTGCTGGCCGCAATGTGATCAGTGCTCGATACGGCCTGTCATGCGCTTTGCGTGATGATTGCAGTTCCGTTCCCTAACGCGTTTCGTCATGTGCTGTGACTTTCTCAAAGGGTTGACTCTTTCTTCCTATTTTTTCATCTACAGTATGTGCAATATCACTCAACCTTTGTAGTGACTTGTCAGTAAAATATCTATTACAATCTTTGCAGTACTGATACTGTACAGTGTTCCGCAGTATATCAGAATAAAAGAAAGTAAAAACATAATGATGTTTCTACATGTGAATAATGTGTCAAGGGAAATCTTTACTCGGACTCCTGTCTCTGGTGGGATCAGGTGCAGGCTCCGCTCCAGAGTTTGATCTAGACCTTGCTGCTGCTGGTTACTCAAGTGCTGCGGTGCAGACCGCGCTGGCAACGGATCAGGGCTCTGATTATAGGTAGAGCATCGGATGTCGGGCAGGAGCGGTGCTTTCGCAGCGGAAAAAAAAAGGAGGTGATGTTGTAATCCCTTTAAAGTTGATGTCACATCCATTTGAACTAATGTAACCTATCACATGGTACATCAACCAATGGGATTGTCTTAAATCCCATTGGCTGTAATACCATGTGATATAGACAGTCACAGAGATGACGTCACATCCTTAACCAAAAAATAAAATAAAGGAGGCGGGGCACATGATACAGCGTCCAATCAGATAGGAGCTGTACCATTTGACCTGATCCTCTTTAAACAGGAAGACGACAAAAGAACACCCTGGTTTGGAGTGACAATGAAGAAAGAAGAAGGTGATAGAAGATAAAGAGAGAAGAAGATTGGTTACGTGTTCACGGATCTTCAAGGTGGATGGCGTTGGATTGACTTTGATAACGTCGAGGGCACGAGAGCTTGCAGAAATCGCTGGGATTCGGGGGGCCAAAGCTCTTAAAGGTAAGAAAAATATTGAATGTAGTGAATTTTATTTTACAGGTTTTTTTTTTGTATTTATTTGTTTCTTTTTAATGTTTTTTTTCATTGCCCATGACTGGATTTGTATTAATCTGTCCCCGTTTAGGCTTCTGATAAAAACAGTGACAGACAATGCATTTTTTGGCAATGCCTGTTCTATTGATTGTTATTTTTTCGATTTCTGTTATTGTTTTTAGATTAAATTGATTGAAATTGGATGACTTGTTTTGTACATTTTAAGATTGGTTAGCATGTCAGTGGTTAGCATTTTTAATTATTTATTTGTGTTTGTTTGCTACGGGTTTTAATTAATTAATTGTTTTGTTGCTAGAGTTGTAAATTAATTAATTGTTTTGTTGGCTAGTGGTTTTACTTGTTTAATAGTTTGCTTGAAAGTTAATTATTAATTGTATTGTTTTGGAGTAACATAATTGTAATAATTTAGTTATTTGTTGATAGATAATTATTTGTGATGTGTACTATTAGGCTATTTAGTTATTTTATTGTTTAGGTGGTTTAGGAGCTTCTTGTATTTATGTGATTATGTGCATTTTGGCCTTAATTATTTATTAGGTTGACCATCGAGTGATTATAGTGCTTATCATGCCCATATATATGAGTATGTATACAACACTATGCCAATCAATGGGTACAGGGTGGTATAGAGGTCCGGGAGTGGGTGTAGTCCTCCCAGAGTGGGGTGAGGGGGTACGGGTGGGTTAACCCTTAATTACTTTAGCGGGTAAATTAAACTGTTAAAATGATTAAGGGGTTAGGGGACATTAGATTGTATTTTTTCATGTATTTTTTTCTTGGTGGCGAAGGACATGAACCTGGAGTATGCTGAGAGGACACCCTTCATGATGGTTGGGGAGTGTGGTTAGTAGATAGTGGTTTATTGTACTTTATTTATTCTGTGCGGACTAATGTATGATTTATAAAGGGCAAATTATTCATATCTGGATAATAGTTATTTTGCCCATTACTGTACTGTATGTGTTGGTGGTGGGGGGAGTTGTATTTATTGCAATGTATTCTACATTTTGTTTTTTTGCAAACAAGATTGGTACCGCAGGCCAGCTGGGACCTGGGGGACCACCGGACACCACTGGAGGCCCATGGACTCGCGGGGACCACCTCGGGACCCCCGCACAGCATCAATCCTGGGTATAAAAATAATTAAAATGTATTTGGGGGGCACAGGAGGTGGGTGATTGTGTATTGGGGTGTGTTATACATATTGTAATGTTTATTGGGGCAGAGTGGAAAGTTAAGGGCACCAAGTACCCGCTTACACTCACCCCCTGCCCCAATTAAGCTGGCTTGTTCCTAAAACCCTTCATTTGCCTTAGCGCTTAGCGCGTAAGGTAATGATGTTGCCTGTAAATGCATTTTTATTGCATTGGATTCATGCCTCTGGGGCTGATATTAATGGGTTTCCAGCCTCTCTGGAGACAGCGCGGCATCAATCGATGAGGAAAAAATGCCATTTTAAAGTCCCCTCTCGCCAATTATCAGCGGCTTGTTCTCACCACCTTCCTGCCAAATATCGGCTGGATGGAATTTGAGAGGACAATCTCTTGTAGAGCCGTGATTAGCCTCGATAAGCTAATTGGCTACTAGAATTGCACAAGTTTTAAAACCTGTCACTTAAGTTGGCATTCTGGCCCACTAGTTTGGCGATATTTTTTTCCTCTCAGAATTTTTTGTTGCCAAAAAGGGCTTTTAATCGGGGCTTACTGAATAGCATTAGGCTTTTTTGTCGAAAAAGCCTTGATAAGTGGCTTATCAACACTTTGCTGAGTCCACGCTGCCCGTGAGTCGCGCATGCTTGAGAGTGGTGAAATCACCAACTCTCCAAGCATGAGCGATAGGCTGATCTGAAACTGGTTCTCGTCTCGTCTCCCCCCTAGGGATCAGCGCGCGCGCCCCAGGGCTCTAGACCAAACACAGGGAGATATCGCAAAGATCCCACGTTAGCACCTTATAGCCCCGGAACTCCTCGAGCGCCCTCTCCATCCTATCTGCGCACCATGGACAGAATATAGCTCCTGTCCTCAGCTAGTGCGCTCACACGTGCGCTCCATGCACTATCTCTTGAGCAACCCGGATCGCACTGCTCCCCTGTATCTCCGGTGCTCAAAAGGAGAGAAGGCCACCACGGAGCGAAGGGAGAAAAAAGGCGCGGAAGGGAGAAAAAAAGGAGAGAAGGGAGAAAAAAGGAGAGAAGGGAGACCAACAAGGAGAGAAGGGAGACGAAAGGAGAGGAGGGAGAAACAAGGAGAGAAGGGAAAAAGGAGGAATTAGGGAGAAAAAAGAGAGAGAGAAGGGAGAAAAAAAACGAGAGGGAGAAAAGAAGCGAAGGGAGAAAAAAGGAGCGAAGGGAGACCATTCTCTCCTTTCCCACCCCTTCTCTCTTTCTTCCCCCTCTCACGCTCTCTTCCTCTCTCTCCCCCCTTCTCTCTTTCTTCCCCCTCCACCCTTATGTTGCCCCACCACACCATTTTTTGCCCCCCCACACACACTGCGTTTGTTTGCCCCCCCCATATCACACCAGTCCGTTCCCCCCCCACACACAACCAGTCATTTTGCCCCCCCCCCTCACACCACACCAGTCCATTTTGCCCCCCTCCACACCCCCCAGTCCATTTTGCCCCACCCCTCACCCACACACCAGTCCGTTTTGCCCCCCTCCACACCACACCAGTCCATTTTGCCCTCCCCCTTTCACTTCTCTCGGCTAGAAATCACATGTTTGTGTTTGGTGTATAGTGACAGGGCATTACAACATGCCCTCTCTCTTCCCATTGGTCAGAGCAGGGTCATGTGACCCTGCTCTGAGCCTGAAAGTATCTCTCCAGTGTCTCCTCAAGCACAAAGCCTGGGAGAGCATGCGTGCTCACGCATAGCGCGAGCCTGAACGGGAGGATTCCCATTCACAGAGGTAAGTGCATAGCGAGCTCAGCGCCAGCGGAGACTCAGCCTTAAGCTTATCTATCGCGCTGTAAGATATGAAGCCAAAAATGATATTAACTAAGAAATGAAAGCCGATAGTACATTTTTTTTATCGTCCAACCTGTTTTTTGTATAAATCCTATAGCGCAATAACTGGAAGAGCTGCATAGAGAAGCTGCATCTCTGTGCATGGCTCTTACAGGTGATCGTACAATAAAATAAGGATTTTGATAATAGTGTGTGGGAGCTGGGGGTCTCCTGAGCTGAACTGTATTGATTTTAGCCTCAGGGACCCCCTACTTCCCGAGATACAGGCCCCAGTAAGGGGTGCTGGAATCTCCTGTGCTTTAAAATCCCCTGCGTCACGTGACCGTGGGATATAAATCCTTAACTGGGATACCGGCACCCGATAAAGGGGCCTTTATTTAGGGAAGCAGGGGGTGCCCGAGGCTGACATCAACGCGGTTCACCTCAGGAGACCCTCTGCTTCCGCACGGTATCAAAACCCAGATTTAAAAAAAAATTGTTACAGTAGCGGCTATCTGCTATGGTAATGAAACTACTTTAATGTAATTTTGATTAATAGTGTGCGGGATCAGAGGGACTCCTGAGATGAACCGCATTGATTTCAGCCTAGGGACCCCTGCTTCCCAAGTTATAGGCCCTGGTATGGGGTGACGGTATCTCCTCCGTTATTTAAATACCCCAGTCACGTGATACGGACGATTTAAAAATGGCTGGGATACCGGCACCCGATGCCCCATACCAGGTCCTGTAACTTGTGAAGGGAGTCCCTGAAGCTGAAATCAAAGCAGTTTAGCTAAGGAGACCCCCTGCTCCCTTAGGCCTGGGACATAGTTATTTGCCGAGTGCGGAGGCGCGCTGAGGCTCAGGGAAAGCGGTGCTTTCCCTGGCCTTACACAGCATGCCATCAGGGGGCGGGCCGGAGGTGGGCCGAGGGCGGGCCAGTGACGTCACGGAGCTGGTTCGCCCTCATTGAGCGAACCGCTCACGTGACCGGCCCTGCGCTCCGGCAAGTGGGGAAATTTCAAAACTCCATCAGACACACGCTTCCCCAAGCGTGCGGACGCGTGCGCGAGCCCCTGCTAAAGCCGCTCTCATTGCAGCTGCAGGGGCTCAGTGCCGAGCAGCAGCACGGATCATTATGGGTCAGCGCATAAGCCTTACACCATTAGTAAATATGACATTAAAGCAGCTTCATTACCATAGCGGATAGCCGCTAAGGCAATGAAGGGATTAAGGCACTATAGCAGATTTATTGGGGGCAGAGGGGGTGAGTGAAGGTGGTACTTGGCCCTCACTCACCCCATCTGTCCCCAATAAACATTACAATATGTACTACCCACCAATGCACAACCCACCCACCACCTGTGCCCCCATTTAAAAGCATTTTTAATTTTTTCTGCACAATATTAATACCTGAGGCCAGTGGGGTTCCTAGGGTGATCCCCAAGTGTGTCTGGGGGCCCCAGGTGTGTCTGGGGGTTCCCAGGTTGTCCCTACGGTTTCTGGGGGCCTCTAGGTGGCCCCTATAGGTGTTTGGGGGCCTACTGGGTGTCCTTGGGTGATCCCTGTGAGTTTCTAGGGCCTCCAGGTGGTGCCTTTGGGTGTTTGGAGGCCCCTGGGGGTCCTCGGGTGGTCCCCACGGGTGTCCGGTGTCCCCACTGGTGTTTGGTGGTCCTCGGGTGCTCCCTGTGAGTGTCTGGGGCCTGTCTAGGGGCCTCACAGGGGTCCTCGGTGGTCCCCATGTGTATCTGAGGGCCTCCAGGTGGGCCCTGCGGGTTTCCAGGGGCCCCACAGGTGTCCGGGGGTCTTCAGGCGGTCCCCGCGGGTGTCCGGGGGTCCTCGATAGCCTGCGGTACCAATCCTGTGCCAAAACAAATTCAATATGCTATACAGACCATGACTATTGGTCAATATGCTATACAGACAAGACATGCCATGACTATTCTAAAGCTTGCCTTAAACTAGCCCAGTTACATTCTGGGTATGTGCTGGGTGTAACCTGGCTAGTTTAAGGCAAGTTTAAGGCATTTCTGTATTGACTAATGACCCCTAGGATTAATACAGCAGGGGTCCCTGGCAGTCCCATTAAGTTTGAATGGGACTGTAAGGGACCCCTGCTGTTAATCTGATGGGCCATTAAT
This sequence comes from Ascaphus truei, assembly GCA_036426205.1. Classification (NCBI taxonomy): domain Eukaryota; kingdom Metazoa; phylum Chordata; class Amphibia; order Anura; family Ascaphidae; genus Ascaphus; species Ascaphus truei. The sequence goes on along the minus strand of WSYH01004465.1, from coordinate 10,772 downwards.
CAATGCAGAAATGCTGGGTCTAGTTTAAGGCAAGTTTAAGGCATGTCACCAGCATGTACCTGGGTGTACCTGGGTCTTTTTGTCGATTGCCACTGGTTTGTGCTAGAATAGTCGCAGTCTCTGCTGTACATGGCTATAAACACCCCCCCCCCCTTCTCCCAATGCATAAAGTACAGTAATGGACAAAATTACTATTATCCAGATAGGGATAATAGTGCATTTGCCCATTTAAAATAAAACATAAATCAGCAGCATAAAGTAAATAAAACTTGCACTTACCCCTGCCATGATGAAGGCCATCCTCATCCTCATCACAGTCCTTGTCCTGTGGGCATCCACAATACAATATAAAATACAATATAATGGCCTTAGTAATCGCTATAGTAACTAAGGGGTTAACTCACCCTCTACCCACCCACTGTACCCAGAGACACTACCCCAACTACCCATTGATTGGCACAGTGTTAAAGCACATTATATGGCATACTGGGAAAATTAAAAAAAAAAAAACAGGCCCAAAATAAAACACATTACGTATAAAAATCAACAAATTACAAATGCCAATAAATAAATTGATTGGTACTGTAGGTACATCATGCCCATATAATATGAGCATGATTTAAAACTATGGCAGTCAATGGGCAACCTAAAAAATAAACAACCACCAACAATATCCAATTGAATCTAAACAATCACAAAATAAATAACAATAAACAAGTAAACACAACAAAAATTACTAGCAATCAATAATGCAAATACCAAATAAACACCAGAATTAAAAATTAACACCAAATAAAACCACATCAATAAATAAAAGAAAACTCCAAATAAGCACCATTATTAAAAAGCAAAAGACCAAAAATAAACCACAATTTAAAAGCAAACACCAAAAAAATTACAGAACAAAACAAATGAAAACACAACAAAAAAATCCCATCATTCAAAATCAAAACACAAAATAAATAGCATAAATATTTAAAATCAAATAACCAAAATACATGTAAAAGAAACAAAAACAAGCATTTGCCAAAAAATGCATTGCTTGTCACTGTATGTATGTGTAGCCCTAAAGGGGGATACATAAATACATTGGCAATCAATGGTCAGTGAAAAAAATACAAATAAAAAAAAAACAATGAAAAAAACGGCAAAATAAAAATAACATATTCAATGTTTTTTCTTACCTTTTAGATGTCTTCACCCTCCTATTCCAGGGTTCTCAGGAAGCTCTCGAACAGAGTCAGGATGCTCAACAGCAGCGATCCTCAGGTAAAGTACTAAGTCCCTTTCTTCTTCTTTATCTTCATCCATCTTCATCTTCATCTGCACAACGATTACAATCCAATTGGGGGGAGATGTTGCCCATTGAGCTTCTTGCCTTCAAATGAGACTGCACAGTGTTTTATATGGCCTGTGACATCACGTTTTAGTGAGAAATGGTTCCCATGCCATCTGATTAGCTGGGATAACCATGTGATTCATTTTTCCCCGGTAGTGACGACAAGTAAAGTGAGTGAAGTCAGCCAATCAGAAAGGCTGTGCTTCATTTCCCTTTAAAATGACGTCACCAAAATCAAGATGGTTGCCGTCACATGTTACTTCAACAAATCATATTGTGAGATGTATATCCCCAATCTGATTGGTTGTATGAAACCATGTGACAGTCAAGTTTTGGAAAGGATGTGACGGCACTCCCTTTGGGGACCACCTAAGGCCCCCCGTGTCTGGGAACCACCTGGAGATCGACCTCTGGTATCAATGCTGTGCTGAAAAAATATATACATATTGTATGCATGTCTCAATCTCTTTTGTGCCAGCCTTTAGCTGATGGAGAGCTTTAATACAACGATAAACCTATCACAGCTTTGTGAATAGCTGTTACTGGCAAAAAATTGTGCTTTTGCCTTTTTTTGGCCTATCGGACAATGTTTTTGTCTTACTGTTATGGGGTGTAAAAATAACATTCTAGCGCGATACTGCACTGTTATCACTGCTTTGTGAATAGCAGATCAGGCAGTATCACTTTATAAAGGCATTTACCGCCCACTAAACCACTTATCACTATTTAGTGAATATCTCATGATATTATCATGCAAAGTCCTGTGAGCAAAGTCAATGATCAATGGATTGAATGTCCCATTGTATTCAATAAATAAGATGGTGCAAAGTTAAAATATTTGTGTATGAATCCAAATGCAAGCAGGAAATTGAGAATCAATGCAGAATGGTAAACTCCATGTGATAGCTGTTACAGAGCATCCAATATTTGGGTGGGTCCTGAGGCTGAAATACCCTCTCTCTGGCACAGTGGATAGAATTGCCTGTCTGGGAAAAACAACGTGTTTCACAGCAACTGACCTGCCACCATTTCGCTGTGAAACACGGGTCAGGTAGGAATATATATAAAAATTCTGGACAATCTTTTCAATATTCATACCTGACACTCTGCCGTGAATGTTTTAACATTATTTACAGAATAAAGAAGAATTATTGTGAATGTTAAATAAAATATACAATAATTCCCTAAATGTACAGTATCATGGAAATGTATTTCCGCTGAAAACAATCAGATTTTTTCCTTTTGTAAATCTGGTGCGCCAGTTTTACCTCTGTTTTGTAGTCGCTAAATATTGATAAATAATACCCACCGATGTAAATGTAAAACTGTAATTGGGTTGCTCAAGCCCAAGCCATAAAAACAGGCCGTAAGCTTTTTTTATAATGTTATTTACTATGTACAGTATATATGAAACATACCAGAATAAGCAGGCTATAAAATGGGAGATGGTACAGTACATGTTTTTCTTCCGTATTTCTAAATTTAAATCAGAATTATTTATTGTAGTTTAGATATAAAATGATTATACATTTTTGCTTAGGGTCCAAGCACTCTTTTCCCTACAAAAACACCATGTTTTTTGTAGGATTTTATTATGGCACAATTCACTTTTACGATTGGTATGCAACGTCATAAAATTCAAAGCAGTACCATTAATGTAGTTATGTTGCTAAATTCCCATGACTCTCATTCGCAGTATCCTGTAAGCAATATCTCTGGAGAGTATACAACTCTGTCTCCTATTTTCATCTTGGGAGAGTTGTAACCCTTTCGTTGCTCACACATTGCTTGTATTGGAATGGGACCTCCTGTGGGAGCGAAGGGATTAAAAGAAGAACAACTACTGTGAGATGTTTTTCTCACACCTCTAATTCTACTTTTGGATGGAAACACCAAAGGCATTGCTTACAAACGGGCCTAAATAAGAGATGCTAATAGATTCAAGTGGGAACCTGTGAGGGATATCAGGAACTAGCCTAGATACAAGGACTACTATTTTTAGAGGAGGAGCTTCAGGTGTTAGGATATTGTGAACATAATTTGTCTGCATGGCTTACTATTTATTTTACATGTATCTCACTCCTATTAATACTGAAGGGGTATTCAATATATAATTCAAGTTAATGTTTTTTTTTGGCCACTCAGAGGAGGGGAGGGGTTGTGCAATCAGCCACTTTGGCGCCTATTAAATGTGCCCTAATATGAAACTTACTGGTATATACTCTGAACTATATGACATGGTGACTATGAAAGCAAAAAGGCAGTTAATTGACCTTTGCTTAGTTTAAACTGATTACTGGGAAATTACCTGAACATAGAAGAAAACAAACAGATATATGTACCTTTAAATATTATCCCAAAGGAATTTAACTGTAAGGATTGGTGTTAGGTCCCGCCCCCATGACAACACAGGTGACACACTGCAGACCAGGGGGGCTACCACAGGCGCCCTGCCACCAGACACAGGAGTACCTTCAGGTTCGGGCTTAGGCCCCACGTCCCACACCACGAGGACACGGGTAATGCACCATGCCTCATCACAAGGAGCACATGAGGGGTTAATCCCCACTGATCTCGGATCACCTTCACCTGCAACATTACATTGCCCCCGTCTACCATTGGGCGGCTGCTTCCTAGTGGGCAGTACTTCCTATACCTGCCGGCAGCTAATTGGTCTAACCTCCTTTATATGTTCAGCCAGCCATCTGGCAAATTGGCTGAGCATAAGTCTTCATTGCGTATGAAGTGCGTACTTCAGTCCCTTCCTCCGTGTCCTGCATCTTGTATCCACAGTTCTTGTTATGTTCCTTGTCTGACCTTGGCTTGTACCTGGACCCCGACCATCTCCACTCCTGACCACGACAATTACTTACGATGATCCACACCTCTCCAACCCCTGACCACGGCAAGTACCTTCGATGGTCCGCGCCTCTCCGACCCCTGACCCCGGCTAGTGCCTACGATGATCCATACCTCTCCAATCCCGACCCAGCTAACAATGACCAATCTGCATTACGAACGAGCTCTCATGGCTGGCGGTCGGTTTATTCAATCCCCACCTCGACCTCGCTGTCATGTCCTGTTTGTGGTGAGCACTCCATTACAGTATGCTCAGCCCCACAAACATGGACTTCACTGAGGTGGGGCGAGTCTTGAGCATGCAGGCTAACATGTTCGCCAAGTTAGAAAAATATCTTGAGCAAAACAATCAATGCATGGAGCTGCTGCAAAAGACAGTTCAATCTATCACAGACAAGGCACAACTCTGTGCCTTCCGTGGCGGCAGCTCCTGTCCCTGTGTCCTTGAACACAGCCTCCGAACCTCGACTACCTACCCCCAAATCGCTATGGCGGTGATCCCCATGATTGTTGCGGTTTCCAGAACCAATGTTTCATTCAATTTGAATTAATGCCTTCCCGTTTTATGTCTCAGAGATCTAAGGTGGCATATATAATTTCTTTACTAACCGACGAAGCCCTGGCCTGTGCCTCACCTGTCTTGGAGCTGAGGATATCGCCAATGACATTGCATGTTTCACCAAAGAGTTTGCAGGGTCTTTGACACACCTGGACGCAAGGCAACTGCTGCCTTAGCCCTCTTGCATATCTCCCAAGATACCTGTTCCGTGGCCCGATACACCCTCGTGTTCCGCCCATAGCCACAGAGACCGGATGATATGATGAGGCGCTGACGGACGCCTTCTGGCAAGGTGTCTCAGAGAACCTGAAGGACGAACTCGATGCACAAGAGCGTCCCACCGATCTCAAGGAGCTCGTCGCTCTATGCATCCAGGTACACCAGCAATTACAGGAAAGGAGAGCCGAGATAAAGCGTCGCAGGCAAAGTATTCAAAAAACCCACAGTTTCTACACAGGGACTGCTGACCCATCCCCGCCGGACACCGAGGAACCCATGCAACTAAGCGGCAATAAGCTGTACTCCGGCGAGATACAGCGCCGACTGAATGACGGACTCTGCCTGTACTGTGGTAACACCGGACACCAGGCGTTTACTTGCCCACACAAGTCAAGAAATGCCAAGTCCCAGTGAGAGCCAGGAGAATCACACTGGGAACACTATCTACTTCTCCTACCAAAAAGATGCCAACTAGGATTCTAGTCCTCGTTACGCTAACCGGTGATACCTTCTATACCTCCGCACAAGCCTTTCTGGATTCCGGGTCCGGGGGTAATTTAATTGATCAGGGGTTCGCTGAGAGGATTTTACAGAGAGAACCCGGGTTCAAAGCACCCCACTATTTGCACTCATAACCATAAATCACAGTTTAAGTTCTTCTGTGGTCCACCGGCCAGATCCAAATCAGAGAAAGTAAGTGCGACCAAAAATAAAAAAGTTTTATTACATAATTACACACTAAATTGTTAAAAAAGTTCAAATTCCCCACGGAGGAGGTAAGGAGAAAAGGGAGTGAGAGCTACTGAATAGCTATAATAGAATTTGTAGCCAAATAACTCTCTTCCATCCATATAAGTTTACTTTCCAAAGGTTTATCTTTTTGTCCTACAAGTCAGATTGATATTTTTGAAACAGTAAAGGATCTTAACCTGTTTTATCGTAAGCTTAATTTACACACATTTTTCAAAAAACGTAAACTACAGTATGGCAAAATAGGAATACACCCCTAGAACATCTCAGCACACAAGACTGCGCAAAAATAGAGATTTTAGAGAGCCCGGCTGAAGAAAGTACCAGACCCAGGGGAGAAGGACCCTTTACTACGATGAAAAATAAGTCTTCTTTTGTACCACCAGCTGAAACAAGTGCAAATGTAGATGTGTTTTGTCAGCTTGTCACTACAGATCTCATGACAATGAGGGTGAATAAAGGTGAACAAAATCTCACCTTTAAAGAACGTCTAGAAAATGACCATTCGATCATTATAAAACCATCTGATAAGGGAAGAAATGTTGTGGTATTGAATCAAAGTGACTATGTATCCAAGTGTAAACCTATACTGTCAGACAACAAATGCTATAAAATATTAAAACCAAATCCAACAATTGCATTTATGAAAGAATTGACAACAATACTGACAGAAGGTTTACTGTCCAAACTGATCTCAAAACACAGACAGCGACATTTTATCATCTTCCCAAAATCCATAAAGGGAAAATCCCTCCCCCAGGAAGACCCATTGTTTCCAGGATTTACAACATCCCCTCACATGTCAGTGTGTATCTTGATCATTTTCTGTGCCCATATGTCACAAGCCTTCCATCACACGTCAAAGACACCAAAGACGTACTCTTGAAATTAGAAAACATAACACTAGAGAGGGATACTCTATTGGTAGGGCTTGACGTAGAGGGCTTATACTCGAGTATACCACATGAGTATGGGGTACAAGCCGTGGCTCATTTTTTGAAAGCAAGAGGAGAGGAAACTAAATTTCATAATGCTTTGATTTTGAGTTTCCTTAAATACACTCTGACCCACAACTTCTTCCTGTTTGAACATCAAATCTATCACCAAGTACAGGGTACCGCGATGGGGACCACCTGTGCCCCCACGTACGCCAATCTGTATTTGGGATGGTGGGAGGAGATGGTGGTCTTCGTGGAAAACCAGGAAAGGTTCACAGGTTATGTGGAGTTGTGGGTCAGATTTATTGATGATATCCTACTAATTTGGAATGGAACTGAGGATTTGTTGAAAGAATTTATTCAAACTTTGAATACCAACCAGCATAACCTAAAACTAACGTTCCAAATGAGTAAAACTCAAATTGAATTTTTGGACATCACAATATCAAAGACCAGTATAGGTAATCTGGAGACAAGCATTTATAGAAAACCTACCTCCACAAATGCACTCCTAATGGCTACAAGCCATCACCCCAAACATATCACTGCTAATATACCTGCAGGACAGTTTTTGCGTCTACGACGAAATTGTTCTACAGTATTTGAATATAAAAGATAATCGCAGGATATGATACGGAGATTCCGTGAAAGGGGTTACTCGAACAAGATTATCAAGAAAGCCTATTATAGGGCCCTTACCACGGAAAGAACAGGGCTACTTTCCAATAATAAAATCGCAACAACTAATGAAACAATCAGATTTATTGGAAAATTTAGTAGTCAGTGGCAAGATACCAAACACATTTTACAAAAACACTGGCATGTTCTTTTATAAGACACTGATCTTCAGAAAATGCTTCAGGACACTCCCAGTATGGGATGTAGACGGAGTGGTAACATTAAAGACAGACTAGTATGCAGCCATTTTCAGTCCAAGCCAATCAAGACCTGGTTGGGAGAAAAACCACAAGGTTATCACAAGTGCATGAGATGTAAGGCGTGTTCCTTTATGAGTACAACTAAAACTTTTGTAAACTTCACACAAACTTGCACTTTTCAAATCAAGGATTTCATGAATTGCCAAACCTGTGGGGTAATGTATCTAATGACTTGTGAGTGGGGCAAAAGGTACGTAGGGAATACACATAGACCCATCAAGACACGGGTACTAGAACATATAGGAAATCTAAGAAACTCAGTTGATACACCCTTAGCTAGACACATTATTGAGTCTCATCAAGGGAATCAAGATGTAATGCATTTCTCCGCGATTGAACATGTACAACGGAATCCACAGGGAGGAGACTGGGACAGAAAATTTCTCCAGAGGGAGTGTCGTTGGATATTTCTGTTGCAGACCCAGTCACCGTTTGGATTAAATGAAGGGTTTATGTATTCCTCGTACCTATAATAACTGCTTACCACACATTGTCACACTGCAAGTAATATCATACATTATCCTCTCTTAGGAGTAAGGGTATTCTACAAATCTTTAATCTCACCAACACATAAACAGTGCCTCAACTCAGGATCTATGAATGTACTTTTTAGATGTGCTTGTCTACGTTACAGATCAACATGACACATCAATGAATTAAATATATGATAGGATTATATGAAATATCTAATAAACTTGTTTAAGTATATATCTGGGGATCCGGGTATATAGTCTTAAATACTATTAATATCCGTATTGACCTTAGGGGCGGATCACATAATAGTCCATACATTCCTACACCATATACAAACTCAGCTATATTCTATGGGTATAACCAAAACATCTGATGGCCGAGTTTAGAGGCACTGATCAGGTGGCTTGGTGAAGTAATAATTATGCCAACAATAAGTGGTGACACGGAGGAGAATGAGGGATTATTACTAAAGTCAACTTTATGTCCGTGACAATTTGTCATTTAGACCTGACCCGGTCTGATAGGGTATTTAAATAAATTAATTGAATTAACTCCCATTTGGCCAATCAGCATACAGATTCCACTATACCTAAAGAGATAAATACTAATCATAGGGTTCCGACGAGTAGAGTCCTCCTCCTGAAGAAGCATGTGAATCACGCGAAACATATATTGGGCTGAGTAGGACGTCGCAGAGGTGACGTCACGCAGGAGCAGTGGTCCATGCGGTCGATGCGGATCACAACTACACGGCTTGTATCACACACCCTTAACAATCGGGTTCGGTGTAACCCTCTACATACACAATAGCTATAGCAGGACGCTTACCCTTTATGAGCAACGGGCTGCGCTTTTTTATATCTCATACAGAGGATACAGTGTGGCTGAAATTCTTAGACTTATGACTACACCAAGAATGATACTATGTGGCAAGACTACACTGACAGTCTATAATTTCAGTGAGGGGATTTTTACCCTATCTGGTGATATAGGCTTTGTATATTTTTTGTACCTCAGATGCTGGTATACTGATCCCAGAGTAGCAACTAGTTACAAGTGACAGTATTACACCATTTACAACTCATGTCACTTAACCTATCACAACTCATTTACCAACCCACACGGACAAACCTGAAATCGCATAACCATTCCTTGCTAGACTGGGTTCTCTCCTCAAACCCCAGCAGAATCCAATCCTCTGGCATCCTTCCTGATATTTTCAGTGACCATGCAATAGTGTGCTGTGTAAGGAAAATTAAACCGCCCCATTCAAGCCCTAAAGTTCTCCTCACTAGAACATTTAAAAACTTTAACCCACAACAGTTTCTGGATGACTTTACCAACTGCCCATGGCACAGAATTGATTTAATTCCCGACCCTGATTCTGTGTTCGACTATTTCCAATCCGAGATCTTAAAACTCTGCGATACCCATGCTCCACTACGCAAAATAAGGGTACGGGGGGCCCACCTTCCGTGGGTTGCAACTGACCTTATTGCACTCTACCAGCTCAGGGATACCTTGTGGAAAAGCTACAAAGTAACTGGCACTACCAAGGATCTCAATCACTACAGATGCCTGCGGAACATGTGCACAAGGCAAACAAGGCACGCAAAAGCACAATATTACTCTGACAATATCCACCAAAATACATCAAACCCACCTAACTTCTAGAAGGTTATCAACAATATATTCCAGCCTCCTAACCATCAACAACCAAGTAATATCACTAAGGGGGATATTACTCTGACAAACCCCACTGACATTGCAAATGCATTCAATGATTACTTTGTGGGGTGTGCCACTAACTTATTAGCGAAACGCAGCCCAAACCACAACCTGAATCTCATCCTGGGAGTACCCACATAGCCCCACCCCCTCCCAACACTGCCCTCAATTTTCAATTTGGCCCAGTATCTGAAGAGGAGATTACACAAGCGCTCCTCAAACTAAAACTAAGCAGCCAATGCGGACCTGACTTACTACAATCTAGGTTCCTACGACTTGGTGCCCCAGCCATTGCCAAACCAATTGCTTCCATAGTCAACTCTATCCTGTCTGCAGGCCATATCCCTAAGACCTGGAAAACTGCCAGAGTTGTCCCAATCTTCAAAAGTGGGGACAAAAACACTGTCTCAAACTACAGGCCAATCTCACTTCTCCCAATTCTATCCAAAGTCATGGAAAAATGTGTCCACTCCCAATTAAGCGATTACTATACCAAGACAAATTTCCCTAGCCAATTCCAATCTGGCTTTCGTCCCAAACACTCCACCGTAACTACCCTGCTAAAAGTTTGCAATGAAATCCAGTGTGGAATGGACAACTTACTGGCACAGGATTCCTAGATTTTGCAAAGGCTTTTGATACAGTTGATCATGCTATCCTGCTTAACATACTCCAGAGCTCTGGAATAGGGAAGCATGCTTTAAACTGGTTTCAGTCCTACCTATCAGGAAGATCCCAACATGTGTCCATCTCAGGCTCTAACTCCAACCCCCTGGATATCACCTGTGGTGTCCCACAAGGCTCTGTTCTGGGGCCCCTACTCTTAGTGTTCATTAATGATCTTCCAACAGCTTGTAAAGAAGCCTCAATACACATGTATGCAGATGACACAATCCTATATGCACACAGCCATAGCCTCTCTGACCTTCAACACATACTTCAGTCTGACTTTTTGAGACTCGAAAACT
>WSYH01004464.1:10322-53063 GCA_036426205.1 Ascaphus truei | reverse complement strand
AATCCCAGGCAGGAAAAAGGCCTGATTTTTTCTAAGTGTCGACCTTGCCGATGCTTTCCCCCCAGCAACTTGCCAACTTTAGTTGGCGGGCTGGATTGCCGTAAAAATCTCAATTCTAGAGTGCCGATCAGCAGCGAAAAGCTGATCAGGAGTACTAGAATTCAGCCGGTTTCAGAAAGTGCCGATAAGTGGCGAAAAGTGGCTTATCGGCAGCCAGCTGCCGAAAAGTTTTTTTCGGATAAAAAAATGCCGATTTTTGGAGCTTATCGGTGCTTACTGAATCTGAAAGGCAATAGTGGCGAGAAAATTTCGAAAAACGGCTTTTCGCCGCTTACTGCATGAGGCCCTTAGACTGGTTGCCGCTTTAAGAGTCTCAGATAGCCAGAGTACACTCTCTGCTACTGGTAGGAGAAAGCAGTGCTGCTGAGGCTGTGTGCAGATCTTTGGTATTGGTCCCTGACCAGAAAAAGGGATACCCGATTTGAATATATGTAAATAGGCTTTCATGTGCTGTACTGTATTTTGGAAAGCTGCATTTTGCTGGTGCCCTGTTTTGGCTGAATAAAAGCCTTTACTTGATTTACCAACGCCAAGTCTCCTGGACTTATCTCAGCTTGCACCACCTGCAGTATATTGTGGGTGGCTGAGGGTGTTGTGTGGGTGGTGGTTGGATGAGTGAGTGAGTGAGTGTGTGTGAGTGAGGGTGGTGATTTTTTAAAATATGAAAAATATTTTCAGAGATTGATTGATCGCGTGTGTGTTGTGGTACATACTGAGTTTAAGGGAAAACTGATTATTGTGCAGTAAACAATACAACACATGGTTTGGGGATTAAGCAAACACATCCTGGGCTGTCTACATTATTGCTTATTGCATTCCAAGTGGCACACATCTTGCAGTACACTCCCTTTAAATCCACAACAATCAGCAAACAGAAAAGCAGCATGGGAGAAACAGCAGCACCAGCCACTCCCTGAGCTCCAGACATGCTTGTGGTGCATCACCCCTACCTTGGCGACTGCCGCAGCAAATATGTCTATGATTCTAGTTGTTTGCCACCTCTGGCTGCTACATTTCTCCAATAGGTTTAGTGTCAGTGCCAGAGAGATAGGGGGAGATATGAAGATAGGGATGAGGGTGATTTAAAAATTTGTCCATAACAATTGTGTTTCTTTCTATATTCTTTAGGCAGAGTCCATATTAGTGCATTTCACTTTTAGGAACATATTGCCTCATTTGCCTCCATCTTTTGCTGTTACAATCAAATGCCAACCCTGAATGTGGTTGTAATGGATCCATTTTTGGGGGGGGAATGCCAACCCTGAATGTGGTTGTAATGGATCCATTTTTGGGGGGGGATTGGACCTGTCGAATAAGTCAACGTGGAACATTGAGAATTCCAGCCACAGCTGTGATGTATATGCCCCCAAATGGCTCCAAGGGTTCCACAAAAATCGGTCCACCGAAATTAAAAGGGTAATTTAATAGTACATATATAAAAATACAAGCAATACAAACGGAAAAATGAATGAAGTCAGTGGGGGTGCCCTCCTTCGTTTCGATTCCTCCTCTCCGGTCTCTGCAGTGCTTCGGAGTGTAGGAACTCAAGATGGCGTCTGAAAGGTCAGAGACGCGACCCCTCACTGTTTGGCTAAGTAAGCCTCCAAGGGAAAAAAAGGTTTGAGCTACGCGTTTCGCTTGATGACAAGCTTCCTCAGGCTCTATGAAAGTTTGTTTGAAAAGGTACCCGGGCGCTATCTCTATGGGCGTATTGAAGATGTAAAGATGTAAAAAAATGTGTGTATGATACTGCCTGAAAATAGTATTCTTGTGATGTCCTCCTGTGACTCGGAACCCCAGCAGGATCTATCCGGGACCCTTGTTAGCAATGAATACAAAAAAGAATGGGGGAGCACAGTTATAGGAAACGGGCAGTTAATATGTCTTACTGAACTGGTAATCGATATGGTAATTGACACATCTATTGAAGTGACAGTTCATGGAGCAGATTCCAAACGTAAAGGGTATACATAGATGTGTGTATGTGGGTGGAAAGGTGAGAGAATAAATAACTTACACGGCCTTGTGTAAGTTCTTTCACATCAAGGTTTCTTGTCTTCTTGGAGTGATGTATTCTTCTGCGGTCGGGACCTTCCTCTTTGGTGTGTTTTCAGCTTTCTACGTTCTTTGGATATGTCCCTCCAGGGGGGTTTCCTCTCATGTAAACGAAAAAGGAGGTTAGGCTAAGGCAAATATACAAAGGCTGCAATATGGGGACGGGTGATATAGCAGTAGACCATTGAAATGCAATGGTATGATCAAGCACTCACACGGGCCAATGTGAGTCTTCTCCTATCTTGGTATCTTATTGTTGCCCGTTAGGACAGGGCCTCAGATATTGTTATCTGTGGATAACTCTCAAATGGTTGCAGGTAGTGATATATGTGATGAAGGGGGAATAAAAAACGATATAACACAATACTCACACGGGCCACTGTGAGTGCACACTCCTAGTGGTTTCTTTACACTTCTGTTCTTTGTCGTTATGTACCCCTGAAACTGATAATGGGGTGAAGGCAGACTAAATGACACTAAGGTCTACGGGATAAAAACTTTATTTTAATAAAAAACATACTATAATAATAAAAACAGGTAAAAACAAAGAAACCAAAGGCTTCTATAGGGAAATGAAAGCAAGGGGAGTGATAAGGTGGTTAGTGGTAGGGGGTCTCTCCTTCCGCGTCCGGATGGGGAGCTACGACTGCACCTCTGCCTCCTCTGAATATGCTGTGATAATGTCCCAACTGTAGAGCAGAGCAACGCGTTTCTCAATCTCAATTAAATAAAGTAAATCAAGTAATCACAACGCGATATGGATTGGCTAACAACTACATAAAAATGAAAAGGCACAGCCCGTCCACATCTATCGAGCCTGAGGAAGTCCAGTTCCGGACGAAACGCGTTGCTCTGCTCTACAGCGCAATTTAATATTTGGACACTAGAGAGAGCTTTAGGCTCGAGTTTGTATTAGAAATCCATTAGAATACAGAGGATGAGGTAGTCAGTCACTTCATCACTGTGTAGTTCGAATTCAATAATTACTAATCAATAAGTATTATATATTGTTTAAATATTCACAACACTGTTGTAGATTGAATTTAATTCATTGTATTATAAACACTGTTAATATATGAACTTCCGGGTCACTGTATTTCATGCACTGTATTTATGCACTCTATCATCTAAGTATGTACAATCCTATATGTTTATTGTTCATTTTCACTTGTTTATTCATTTAATTGAATTAGAATTCATAACTTCACCCCACGAGAGCACATTAAATATATGTAAGGGGAGGACACTGGTCATTTATTAACTTCCGGTTTATTATGTACTTAAACTAACTTGAGTCATCCTGGATCATAGAGCCTGAGGAAGCTTGTCATCAAGCGAAACGCGTAGCTCAAACCTTTTTTTCCCTTGGAGGCTTCCTTAGCCAAACAGTGAGGGGTCGCGTCTCTGACCTTTCAGACGCCATCTTGAGTTCCTACACTCCGAAGCACTGCAGAGACCGGAGAGGAGGAATCGAAACGAAGGAGGGCACCCCCACTGACTTCATTCATTTTTCCGTTTGTATTGCTTGTATTTTTATATATGTACTATTAAATTACCCTTTTAATTTCGGTGGACCGATTTTTGTGGGACCCTTGGAGCCATTTGGGGGCATATACATCACAGCTGTGGCTGGAATGCCCGTTTCCTATAACTGTGCTCCCCCATTCTTTTTTGTATTCATTTCAATAATTTCGTAATTTTCTAGCTTTAGCCTATAATGTACAGTATGTCATTTATGTGTTGACTTAAGTTTGGCCCTACTGTAACAAATTTGTCTCTTTTCCTTTACACTGTAGGGCGACAACGCGTCTGGTGGACGAAATCAGCGAGGCAATTGATAAGCGCTGTGCAGCAACAGTCAAGACTGTTCTAGAGAAAGGTTACAGTATCAGAGCATCTGAGACCAGCATCATGAGACGCCAAATGGCATGGAAATATGGACGTGTAAAGTAAGTGTTTTACTGTAACAAAGTACAGTACTGTACAGTATGTTGTATATAGTACTAAATAAAGTACAGTATACAGTAGTATTACCCCCAGCGAATACTTTATAATACAGTATAGTAATAAAGTTCTGTATATTGCAATAGTACTGTATACAGGATGTTGTGTCGTAGTTAGGACATTACAGGTAAAGTGTTGTACAGTACACTACTGTACTGTACATGAAGAAAAAAGGAATAAGCACTGTGAATGTAAAGATGAGGCTGGCAGCAGGTACAAAATTATTTATTAGGCATAACAGCCAAAATCTAAAGGCAGCAAAGGAATCCTCTGATGCGTTTCCCGCCTCTGGGGCGCTTAATCAAAGAATCCCCTGATGATTTTATTATGTACCCCCCCCCCTTCCCACCCACCTACCTATTGTGCTTCTGAGCAACTAGCAGCAGCTCTATCTTAATGCAAACAACAAAAAATGCTGTTTGGGGATTAATTAAATAGAAAACTGACCTAAGTCTTTACTCGCCCTGCACTGCAGTTGCATTCAGCATGAATCATGAGAACGCCTCTGGCCCTTCTCCCCCTGAGTTGCTGTGTCTAAACTGGGTGTAACGGAAGTTTTTAATATAATCTTGTAACACTGCATACATGCATTGTACAGAGCCATTATCACTGTCATTATTCTGCATGTGGATTGGGAAATTAGTAACACATCTGAATAAAATGTGCAGTAATCGCCCATTTTGCTTATCTTTTGTTTTTTTAACCAAAATTGCAAATCTGAATAAGTCATTCATACCCCATCAGTAGTCAATACTAGTCAGCTGTTACAGAAGTTCTGCCTACTGTTAATAGTATACTAGTGCACAATACAGTTACTTACTCTGCAGGTGTCTGGCCCCAGATGATTCTAGTGTCGCTAATGAATGTCACAGAAGCACTGTGTTTTTGGGTTGTTGTCTTGGAACAGTGACCCAATGTGAAGTATTCTGAAACATATCGTGTTGCCGCTTGAGCAATTAGGACCACCTGGAAGTAGGCTTTAGCCATGATATATGGGGATACAATAACAAAGTTACACTGTTTTAGTTAATGGGGAAAATAAAAAGGGACGTCAAGTTACTATATAGTTACTGTTCATAACCCAAAACCAAAGTGTGCTTACGGTCAAATATAACTAAAGGAAGTATGTACAGTAAGAATGGCACACTATTGCTTATAAAGAATATATATTAACAATGTTTTTTCTCCTTGGTGCTCACCCTCTGTTGACCCTGGTTGTCTCAAAGCTGGATCCGCGTATGTATGAATAGGTATTGGAGGTACACTGGCGACACACTTTATTCGAGCTCGGCTAGTCCCACGAATTCGGGTATACCCGGGTGTATTGAGGTTTGTGACTGTTTTCTGCCCGAGTGCATTGGGTTATTTTCAAGCAGGGATTAAAGCATTTTATTCCCGCTGGCTGCAATACTGCACAGTTTATATATATATACTGCATTACAATTCATGAATTTATGCCATCTGGTAGACACATGAAGCATTGCAGCCTATTAAATCCTAATCATTATCAATTAACAGATCAGCCGCCCGTCAGCCAGGCATGAACCCAGGCTGGGAAGGCAAACGCAACGGGGCTTGTCAGAGGTGAGGAGCGGCGCATTCCAGGTATCTGCCAGGTACATACTGGGTATTTGCTCGAATAAAGTGTGTCGGTGCAGTAGAGGAAGCACACAGGAGCCTTAGGTTGAGTTCAAACAAACTTCTGCTGTATTAATACATCAGAGCAGTATTAATACAACATACAGTAATGTTTTTGGACAACCTTATCCTTGCTTCAGACCATACATCTTACAAATGAGAGTCACAAATCAACTATAAATACCCCGAAGGGTTGTAAAATCACCCTACCCCCAACACCTGTGATTCAGAGCTGAGCAGCCACTGCAGCCTGATTAGTTCCTGATCAAGCGTCAGACGTCATCGCACATCATAGCATCATATGATGCTGCTGACGCGATGATATCATGTTGCTAGGCAACGTGCCATCTATATCAACAAAATAGAAAATAACCACAGAACATACAAAACAGCACAGTATTGCAGCAGTGCAGCATGTAAAACAAAACTTGGCATGCATATCACATAAGTAGTGCTAATGTAAGTTCAATTGTCACTAATACTAATCAGGAGTATTTGGTTTATTTTAGTCAGTGTTTTTAGGGGTGTGCAATTGTTTTGCCATTGCTTTCATCCTTGTTTTACACATTTTGAAGGTGGATCAATGTCAACACCTTGTTCGGGTAGAAACCACATCAAGCGAGCAGAACATCACTATAGGCTAATCAAGGTAAAGTATGCATTCCATTAAATTGGCATATACCTGTACCATGCATGTGCACAAATTCAATGAAACACATATGCGTTACATACAGTTTACATAGAACGCACATGTGCAGCAGTGTACCGATACAGAGACACAGGTTAATTAATGTATCTATTTCTTCTCGATTATCTTACAGGTGAACATGTACAAAAGTCATCCAGAAGAAGAGGGTGGAAGAAAATAGTAGTACTGGAAGAAGATTGTATTATTTTCCCAAGTCTCTGTTGTTTCACTAATTTACTTTAATAAATATTTCATAATTTACAAAGACTGACTGTGTTTGTTATCTGAAGTTTCCTAGCACTGAAAGAGTGTATGGGAACAAGGGGTGTGTTACTGTCACGGGAGACTCCTGTGGCGGGTAGGATCTCGGTGGCCGGAACAGCAGGAGCGTAGTAGGGGTCACAATCATCAGAGGGTCCGAGGCAGGCTGCAGACAGCGCAGTTGAGGGACAAGCAGGGGTCCGAGGCAGACGGCAGACAGCGCAGTCAGGTAACAAGCAGAGGTCGGCAACGAGGAGACTGGAACAGAACAGGGGAGCAGGAACAGGTCCGGGAGCAGGGACTGAGAACGGGGAGCAGGGACTGAGAACGGGGAGCAGGGAACAAACAGGGACAAGCCAGATACCAGCAAGGGCCTTTACTATGAACAGAATCAAATACAGGATTGGTACAGGAACAGATCAGGATCAGAGACAGAAGCATGTGCATAGGAGTCTGACTCAAAACAAAGGCAAGGGAACAAACAGGAAGCAGAAGCTATAAAGGACAGAGACAGGAGCAACAAGAAGACAGACAGACAGAGGAACCCCAGAGCACACAGAAGGCAG
This sequence comes from Ascaphus truei, assembly GCA_036426205.1. Classification (NCBI taxonomy): domain Eukaryota; kingdom Metazoa; phylum Chordata; class Amphibia; order Anura; family Ascaphidae; genus Ascaphus; species Ascaphus truei. Next base: position 45,791 of record WSYH01004464.1, on the reverse strand, counting down.
CAGCACACTCGGTGGACAAAGAAGAACTATGGCTAGGCAGGAGGTCTAGGAGACCCTGACAGTTACATTACACAGAGCAGTACAAAACGTGCATTACAGTAGCAATAGCCTTGGAATACTGTGCATTTTATTTAGGTTAAAGACACACTAGCACCGCCTATCATTACTGCAAAGTACAACGACAGCCGCAAAGCCCCATGTATCATCCGTGAGTCAGCCGCGGTCACGTGCCTGCTACATTCAAATAAATAACGTCAAACACTTGATTTTGCACGGTCATGGAAACAGGAAGTCTTGCTATATCTGTATAAGTAGTGACAACTGGAGAAGAGACATGTAATGAGTAGACAAAGAAGAAAGGAGGGCAAGTGATGTGCAAAGAGAACAATAAGCATTGGTCCTTATGAGTATGTAGAGAAAAAAGAATGGAGCAAAAGAGACACAAAAAGTAATCAATGGGGAGCAAAGTTAAATAAGGAAATAAAGGTAGTAGAGTAATAAAAAAGATAATTGAAAATAAGCTCCCTCTTGAATATGGAGAAATTTCACGGCAATGCCTATACAATGCAACACACTACTGATACAGGAGCACATGTTCCTCAGATTTCAACTAGTGGAGTTGTGGGAATATCACATAAAATTAATTCTATAGGGTTTTAAGTTCATCTCAATACGAAGCTACTGTATGCAACGTTTCCATTATTCTATTGCTCTGCATGAACATTTTCATTATCCTATTGCTCATAGAATGCACTTGTAATACATTTTAGCTTGAGTGTCAGTTCATTTTCTGTGACACAGATGGACTACATGAAAACTCTGAGGGAAAAAAAAGAACAGAAAAGTAGGTTAACCAACTCGCCAAGCAAAAGACAAAAAACAGAAATAATCAGAAAACAACATCAAAAAACATTAAACAACTGACTTAGGAACTGCTTACACCGCTGAAGAGAAACTAAGGTTGACTGGGCAGTCAGAATGACAGAGATCTTAGTGAGCAACCTACATTAACCTACATTAATCATCATTAACAGTACTGTACCTTTAACGTTCTTCGTGTATATGACAATGTGTTGATGATACGCTGTAGAAACCTGCTGAGGTCTGTCACAACATTTTTAGAATGTGTTCTGTTAAAAAAAAACCCTGAGGTGTTAGAGTGCACTAATCTTTAGAAAGGTTAATTTATTCATAGAGATTTTGACAGAGATGTATGGCCAAGCCAAAGACTCAGGCAACTCTTCCCGTGGGAGGGGGAAGTGCTAGTGTGGAGAATGTATTCCAGATAAAATGAGACCTGCTACAATCAGATATAAATGCATTCATTTATGGACCTAGCAGCATTTAAGGTGGTTTATGCCCATTTAATAGCCATCCACTCATTCCACAGAATATAGTGTATAAGGACAATAAAATAATATAATCCAACCAAATATTTTTCCATCTTCTGTCTCCTCCCCCCAAAAAATGACCACACTGCAACGTATAATGATACAGCACTTTATAGTATACACCTAAAGAGCCAGCAACGTAGTTTTATTTTTTAAAGAAATATGTTTATTTTCAAGATTAGAGGGTATTGCTCGATGACTTCAATATATTACATTCATAATTATTTTTGCAGGTTTAAGGAACACATGTTGGCTGCACAGATGTACCGTTCACAGAAGGCTGTTATTATTTTATATACTTTGGGGCCTATGTACCAAACTAATGATGTTTGTGCTTCAACACAGTTCATAAATTTTCACTTGCTTCAAATTACACCAGCATTAAATGTAAGAAGGTTCCTAATCACATTTACCATATTTTATGCCAATCTGTAAGGTGCAGAGGTTAACCCCACCTCATACCTCACTCCTGTGGAATTTTGAATGCAAAGGAAGAGAAAACCTTTGATATAGCCAACATTTTGCTCTAAGTAGCATAGCATCTCCCCAAGCACTAACTGACACAAAGCACCATTAAATCAACACAAAGCTCCTATTTTGAAAATCAGAGGACCTGCATCTTGATTCAAGCCAGAAAGTCAGATTCATTGACATTGCTTACATATAGCACAGAGTAAGCCTGCAATAATAACAGCTTTACTTATGTCTTCAATTTTAACAGTTAACAATCCTATATTAAGAGATCATGCATAATCTTTCAGTTTTTTTTAACCTGGTGTAAATTGGTACTATTCTGACGTAAGTAAATCATTTCGGCGCCAGCACCGCAGGTAAAGCATTGTAGCGATTGAACTTTATTTAAGCTATTTTTCAAGTATAATATGTATGTACTGATTAGCCAGATGGTTTTAACAGTACTTTCTATTATTCATTCTAAAACATTATAACAGATTCACAAAAACGAAATAATTATTAATCACAATATAATATCAGATTAGTCAAATTCCCTAAACCATACAAGCAATGTTGCATGTGCTTGTGACACTGAAGTGAACCATGGAACTTACTCTGTGCAAAATCAATTATACATTTCAACTGTATCTTCCAATAATTTCTGGTTTTTAAATCCTACAGATAACATGATAAATACTGGAAACTGCCAGTTGTTAAATTCAAAGAAAGCTTTGACCACACAACTACACACATCTAACACAACAGACTAATAGCACAAGAAAAATGCTTTGTTAAAAATTAAAAAAAAACACACAGACTTTCTCTTTTGATGCCGAACTGGGCAGACATACTCACCTTCAGCTCCGGTCCAAAGGACCTAGGGGGCTATGCACTAAGCTCAATGGCTTTGCGTTCTGATTTGGCCAAAAAGCTGGTTCGTTAAAAAGTGAAGCCGGAGACGCCTTGCACTAAGGCCTTGAGGCCATTTTTTAACGTACCTGCTCAAAATAGCTCAGAACAGCCACAGCGTACGTGTTGCTTTTTTTCCTCCTGCTAGCGTTCTGAACCTTTCCGTTCGCTAGCTGATAGAAAAAAAAGCCACATGTAACATTTGCATGAAGATTTGCCATCTCCATGCAAGACTGTTACAGGCGACCGTACATTAAATAAATACATTTTAATAATAGTGTACATGAGCAGGGGTCTCCTGAGCTGAACCGCATTGGTTTCAGGTCCGACGACCCCCTACTTCAGGAGATATAGGCCCCGTTATGGGGTGCCGGTATCCCCTGCAGTTTAAAGCTCCCGCGTCATGTGACCGGGTTATTTACATTCTGCAGGGGATACCAGCACCCCATAAAGGGGCCTGTATCTCCTGAAGTAGGGGGTCCTCGGACCTGAAACCAATGCGGTTCAGCTCAGGAGACCCCCTGCACATCTACACTAGTATTAAAACACACATAACAATAAACAATAATTCATTACCGTAGCGGCTATACGCTATGGTAATGAAGCAGCATTAATGTATTTTTAATAATAGTGTGCGGGAGCAGGGGGTCCCCTGAGCTGAACTGCATTGATTTCTGCCTCAGAGACCCCTTGCTTCCCGAGTTACAGGCCCAGGTATGGGGCATCGGGTGCCAGTGCCGCCGCCATCTTTATAGCGTCCAAGACGCGACGTGGGCTCTTAAAAGATGGCGTCCGCACTGGCACCGATGCCCCAAACCAGGGCCTGTAACTTGGGAAGCAGGGGGTCTCTGAGGCAGAAATCAATGCGGTTCAGCTCAGGGGACCCCCTGCTCCCGCACACTATTAATAAAAATACATTAATGCAGCTTCATTACCTTAGCGGATAGCCGCTAAGGCAATGAAGGGGTTAAGGCACATTAGCATGTTTATTGCGGACAATTGCCCCCAATAAACAACACGCATCCCCCCCGCCCCCTAACACATACAGTACTGTAATGGGCAAAATTACTATTATCCACATATGGATAATAATGCATTTGCCCATTTTAAGTATATATAAATGACAATAAATACAATAAAAACATTTTACACTTACGTTTTACAGGCACCCACGATGAAGGCCGTCTTTATCCTCATCTTCATTCTGGCCATCCCTCTCCGGTGCTGCAAAACATGCACAACAATCACAATAGCCAATATAATGTCCCCTAACCCCTTAATCACCATAGCGGTTAGTCACCGCTACAGTCATTAAGGGGTTAACCCACCCTCACCCACCACTCGGGAGGCCTACATACCCTCCCACACTAACCCCCCACCCCGTGAGGCCTAACCACCCTCACCCACTACCCACAAGGGAGGCCTACCCACATTCCCTTGGGGCCAATACACCCCCCCTCCCCAACACATACAGTACAATAATGTGCAAAATAACTATTATCCAGATATGGATAATATATTATTTGCCCAATATGAAACATATAAAACATGCATAAATCAAAACATGATTTTTTTATCTTAAAATCACCACATTGCATGTTAAAATAAATCCAGCATCTATTGTAAATATAAGCCAACAAAACAGCAACTCCACAAATGTCTATGAAATGTCACACAATTGCATAGAGTGTGTACATGATGCAATTAATCTGTGCATCATGTAACACTATGCAAAATATATGTACCAATAAAATACACTATGAACAATGTCCCTTAACCCCAATGCCATCATGAAAATCAAATAGAAACTAACCAACATCAATACAATTAGCATCAATCAATTAATCCATTTCCTCAAACAATTAAAATACAATACAAATCAATTATACAATTCCCTATTCAATTGCTAAAGCCAAACCATTGCCAAAACAATTCTAATTTAAAGTAACCACCATCATTCTAATCTAAGTACCATAAAGAAGCCAGTAACTAAATACAAATTACATTATTCACAACAATGACAAAATAAAGATGCTAAATACATTATCCATACATGAAAAGAACCTAAACATGAGCCAAACAATCAATTATTATCCCTGTATGTCTATCCATAAAGATAGATAAACATAACATACAGGGGTAATAATAGAGCATAAAATACAAAGCATTTACATACAAAATTCACATACAATACACCCATTCAGTATCCGTGAATGTATGTATATACTGCTGCGGCACAGTTTATTCGAGCATTTGCCCGTTCTGTGCCGCAGCAGTAGCCTGGCGCGCGCCCGAGAGTGACGGGCGCGCGCCGAAGCAGCGGAAGAGCGCCCTCCGATCGGGGCGCTCTCCCTACCGCTGCCGGGTCCGCCGGGTCCCCCGGAACCCCCTGCCGCTGTCCCGCGATCGTGGGACACCAGGGCTCCCTCGGGGAGCCCCGGGACGCGCGTGCAGGGGGCGCACGCTCCCGAAGACGCGTGACCGCGCGTCTATGACGCGCGGCACGCCGAGGGGCGGCCACTAGCAAGCCGGGAAATCTCCCGGCTTGCGGATCTGGCCGATGCGCAATAAAGCGTGTCGCCAGTGTACATAGATACATTAACGGGCATTAAATGGGACTGAAAAAATAAAAGACACGATTCAAAAATCAAAAAAACCTGTAAAAGTGAATAGAATATACTTTTCTTTTGTTTACTCACCATTAGATGTCCACTCAACGAAATCCAAGTGACCCGGAAGCACAGGAACCAATCGACAGGTAAGCCATAAAATAAAAAACCATAACAAATCCACGTCTGTGTCTTCTTTCTTCTTTGGGGTCTTTTGGGGTCTTCTGTGGTCTTCTTCCGGCTTCTTCCGTCTTCTTACGCCACGCCCTTCTTCTTTTCTTAGGAGGGGAGATGTTCCCTTCTCTGCGACTAGCTTCAAAATGAGGCGACATAGGCATTTATATGTTTTCCACGGTCCTGATTGGGCCGTGAAAAACATGTGATTTGGCAGAGCAAAAAAAAAAAATGATGACGTCATTTAAAGGTAATGAAAGCACAGCCAATCAGAATGGCTTTGCTTCAATTGCCTTTAAGATGACGTAATTAAAAGAAACATGGCCGGTCTCACATGGTACGGTAGCCAATCAGAGCGTGGGAACTCCATCCCATCTCTGATTGACCAAACATTTGACCAAAATGTGACGTCATAGGCCTATAAAAGCCTACTGTATGTCGCCTCAATTTGAAGCTAGTCGCCGAGGAGGGAACACCTCCCCTCCTAAGAAGAGAAGAAGGGCGTGGCGTAAGAAGACAGAAGAAGACAGAAGAAGACGGAGAAGACCCCAAAGAAGAAAAGAAGACCCCAAGACAGACGGGAAGGATTACAAATAGAAGAAAAAGACACAGACGTGGACTTGTTATGGTTTTTTATTTTATGGCTTACCTGTGGATTGGTTCCTGTGCTTCCAGGTCGCCTGGATTTCGGTGAGTGGACATCTAATGGTGAGTAAACAAAAGAAAAGTTTATTATTTTTACTTTTACAGGTTTTTATGATTTTTCATTCATGTCTTTTATTTTTACAGTCCCATTTAATGCCCGTTAATGTATATATGTATATACATACATTCACGGACACTGAATGGGTGTATTGTATGTGACCTTTGTATGGAAATGCATTGTTTTTTATGCTGTATTATTGCCCCTGTATTTTATGTATATCTATCTATATGGATAGACATACAGGGTTAATAATTGATTGGTTTGCTAATGTTTTCATGTATGGCTAATGTGTTTATCAGCTTTATTTTGTAATTGTTGTGAATAATGTAATTTGTATTTAGTTAATGGCTTCTTTATGGTACTTAGATTAGAATGATGGTGGTTACTTTAAATTAGAATTGTTTTGGCAATGGTTTGGCTTTAGGAATTGAATAGGGAATTGTATAATTGATTTGTATTGTATTGTAATTGTTTGAGGAAATGGATTAATTGATTGATGCTAATTGTATTGATGTTGCTTAGTTTATAATTGATTTTCATGATGGCATTGCTGGTTAGGGGACATTGTTCATATTGTATTTTATTGTTACATATATTTTGCATAGTGTTACATGATGCACAGATTAATTGCATCATGTACACACACTATGCAATTGTGTGACATTTCATAGACATTTGTGTAGCTGCAGTTTGTATATTTTTATATTTACAGTGGCTGCTGGATTTATTTTAACATGCAATGTGGTGATTTTAAGATTAAAAATGTATGTTTTGATTTATGCATGTTTTATGTGTTTAATAATGGGCAAATAATCTATTATCCATATCTGGATAATAGTTATTTGGCACATTATTGTACTGTAGGTGTTGGGGGGGGGTGAGGATGTATGTATTGAATGTATAGGCCAGGTTTATTTATTTTACATTCAGGGTTGGTTCCTTGGTTCTGCGTGAGACCTCTGGAGACCACCTGCGGTATCCTCAGGTATGTCACGGGTATCAGGCTGGTGGTTCCATGGGTGACACCTGCGGGGAAGAACCGGTGGCCTCACATCTGTGGGGGCACCGCGGACCTGTAGTGTGCAGGGAAGAACCGGTGGTCCCACATCTGTGGGGGCACCGCGGACCCATTGTGAGCACTCGTGAGTCCCCAGACCCCCGTGAGAACCACCCGAGGCCCCGCAGACACCTGTGGGTCTGACCCGGGGCTCCCAGAAATCCGCGGGCCTACCGTGGGGACCCAATTGTGGCCCACGGTGACCTGCGGAGACCACCTGGGGGCCATGGCGCTTGGCGGGACCCACCAACAGGCCTCCAGAACCTGTGTGAAACAAGTTGCTGGTACCCTGTAGGTCTGTCAGGTGACCCGCCAGGCCCGCCGGGGACTCGCGTGGGGCTGAGGTATGAACCCTGTGTAAAAGGATAAATCATGTATTTATGGGGGGGCACAGGGGATGGGTTATGTATTTAATAAATAGAATGATGTTTATTGTGGGGCAGTGTGTTGTTTTTTTTGTGGGTACTGGGGATGGGGGGAGGGTGTTGGCCCCAAGGGTATGTGGGTAGGCCTCCCTTGTTGGTAGTGGGTGAGGGTGGTTAGGCCTCATGGAGTCGGGGGGTAGTGTGGGAGGGTATGTAGGCCTCCCAAGTGGTGGGAGAGGGTGGGTTAACCCCTTAATGACTGTAGTGGTGACTAACCGCTATGGTGATTAAGGGGTTAGGGGACATTACATTGTCTATTGTAATTGTTGTGCATGTTTTGCAGCACCATAGGGGCATGGGCAGAATGAAGATAAGGATGAAGACGGCCTTCATCGTGGGTGCCTGTAAAAGGTAAGTGTAATATGTTTTGACTGTATTTATTGAATGTTATATGTATTTAAAATGGGCAAATGCATTATCATCCATATTTGGATAATAGTAATTTTGGCCATTACTGTATAGTATGTGTTAGGGGGGTGTATTTAGTTTTAATTCTTGTTTATTATTTTTGGAGGTGCAACATTGGTACCGCAGGCCGCAGGTAACCCGGGACTCCCGCGGGGACCCCGGGACGGCCGCGGGGACACCCGAACTCCCACCGGGACTCCCGCACTACCGTGGGGACCCCCGCACTCCCGCGTAGTCAGCCAGGGACACCCGCGCGACCCCCGGGCTCCCGTAGGGTCAGCCGGGGACACCCGCCGGCCTGCTGTATGGGTTTTGCGCATGCAAAAATAAAAAGCAAGAATTTTTTCTAAGCAGATTTCTTTGCGTCTACTCTGACCTGGCGTGTTCTGATCAACGCAACTTTCGCGTACGCTAAGGTTGCGTTGCTTAGTGCATCCCGCTTAAGGGCAGAATTTAACGCAAACAGGGTTGCAATCGAGCAAAGTTGGACTTAGAAAAAATTCCAGAAAAAAAGTCATTTTTAGATCGCAAAGTGCCTTTTTGCGTTGCTTAGTGCATCGGGTTGAGCAAAAAATCACGATCGAAGAGCACTTGCGGTCTAAAAGTGACTTAACGGAGCTTAGTGCATAGCCCCCTTTGACTCTTTTTCTATGTTCACACATTTTTTCCCACCCACACATTTATTTATTCGAAATCGCTTCCTTCAGTATTTAGTTAGAGTAGGCTAGAGGAACCACTAACTGACAGGGACCAACACAACCCCGAGAAAAAAGAGCTCTGCTGGCTGGAGTGGAGGAACTTAGCACTGTGAAGAAAATCAACATTTGATGTTGGATGGGTAAGGAAAAGGATACAGATGCATCACAACTATTCAGATTGTAGCACTACAGATGCTCTCTTTGGTCAAACTTCTACTGGACTCTCACTACAACTCCCTGTAATTTGAATTCTCACTCTCAACAATAAGTTGCTGATCATGGTGAACCTGGTTGAACACAATATCAATCTGACAGCTAAAATAGACGCTCATGAAAACTGCTCCAGATGAAAAACCTAAACCTTGTGGGGAGTCATTTGTTTCAAGGGAACTGCCCAAGATACTAAACTTCCTGAAGGAACACTTTCTCTATAAGTGGAACACACACACAGATTCTCACCATCCTCAAGCAATTACTCACGATGACCTATCATAATGAAATGTCTTAACTTCCAAAACAAAGGGTAGTAATTCCTAAGGCTAAGGCCCCGGTATCTCCGCTGCAACGCGCGCCCGCGAGATTGGCGGCGCATGCAGCTGATTACCTGGTCTGCAGTTCACTGCAGGAAGAGAGACCGGGTGGGCGTGGCGGGGGAGTGACGGGGGCGCGGCCATGACATCACCCGGCAGGTTCGCCCTCATTGGCTGAACCGCCGGGGGGCGTGCCGTATCGCTCGACGCGAGTCCTGCTCTCAATTCTATTGAGAGAAGGAGCAGCTCTCACCCCAGCGCTGCGGCCCCCCCTCGCAGCGGGCCCGTAGCCATTGAGGGGAGGGCTCTCGTCCGTGCAGCGTCCGCCACAGCGGACGCTGTAGTAGGCAGCGGGGTCAAGGCCTAACTTGTAATTGCCAAAACGTGCAGTTTGTACAAAAAAATCAAAGGTGGTGCTCAACGCTAGAAATAATTGTAGTGATTAAGAAAAGTCCTTTTAATAAATGTTCACAAATGATAGTGGTGTCTATTTACAACACAACAGTGCAGACAAGAGTGTTTGACAATACAAGCACAATAGATGAAACTTAGATAATAAAGTATAGTGCAATTTATGTGCAAAATACACAAAATATATAAATATACTCCTTCACTCGAACCCTGGAACAGGATATGTATCACATTATCCACAACAATACGTATTCACAAAGCATGGGAGCAGGGGACATGTACCATGGAGAAAGAAGAAAAAAACTGGCATAGAGTAGTAAAGTAGGGATCAATGAATAATCTATGGTTGTAGATCTCCAATACTTATACTCACAAACCAGCAGTATCATGGGGTATATCCAAAACTGTGGCAGGTGTAGGTAACAGTGTAGTACACTTGTTCTGATCACCATGAAAAGAAAGGCAATAATAGTGCAGATTGTACTATAAAAGTAATTTATAAATAGGGTGTCACTCCAGATTCGAGGCTTACATTAGGACAGCATAAAAAAGGCAATCGTGTTTCCTCAATCGGTGATTCCCACAAGCGAGGTGAGTTGCGTTCTCACCACACTTCACAGGACTGTGTCTGCCACTGACGTCACTTCCGGATCCGGTAGCGGCCACCTGGGAAACAGGATGATGCTCTCTCCAGCACTGACCCTCTCTCCAAAGTCACCGATGGGGCTGGCAGCGAACTCAACGCGTTTCACTGTCAAACAGCTTTGTCAGGAGTTTCTGGCCCCTACCTACACCTGCTCAGCTATATACCCCATCTCATTCCTAATTTTTAAATGCGTCACAGTTGTCTTCAATCAATAGGATGGGAAATCAAGGCATCTTATTTTCCAATGTATTAAATCTAATCACAGTCTGGCAGACAATCTAATGCACATTACACAATATTACTATCACACTTTTATACATAAGAGTAATAAAATACAAAATACTAAAACAATATACACAACCATGAAGAAAATAAAAATATAATGAAGACATTTAAATGTGTGTATATATTGCATTGAGCCCCACAGTATGTCCAAATAAGTGGATTAATATTTATAGGGCTCAATCATACCTATCAAAATTAGCTATGCTTTGAACCCCGAAATCAGGGGTCTTTAGTCCTATATAATCCTCATATAGGGAGGATATAAGGGGAAATAAAAGAATAAAATATAATAAATAAATAAAAATCAAATTAAACAGAAAGAACAGACATTAGAATCATTCCTACAGTATATACAATTGTAACAGTGAGTGTCAAATGTAACAGTGAGTGTCAGTGGAACCATTACACTACATCAGTGTGTTTACACTCATTAGCCAACTGGCAAGATTTGGGTTTGACTCCTTATATATATCCACAATCTAGTCACTAGGTGGTGTTATTGCTTAATTCCACCATTGTATTCCCTAGTTTTGGTCTAGGGTAACATACATACAGTACTTATCAGTGGAGACCAGATTTGTGAGGGCTAATTTAATAACTTCTTAATTTATGTCACTATTTATGTGACTAGATGTTCATCGTTCGGTGTGTCATATATGTTATGTTTCGTCTCATTTTATTTTAGATATACAACCATTAAAGGTTATGTTTTAAATCTCTCATTATCCCTAATTATACTGTATGAGTGCTAATTCAAAAAGGGGTCTTTTTACTTGCTTCGGTAAGTTTTTGTTGCTATACAAACCTATACTCTTGGCACCATTTACCTAACAGAACAGACTGTAGTAAGAGCATTTCCCCTTCTTTCCCCCATCCCCTTAAATTACAGTAGCTGCAAAGGAAAACGAGATCTTATCTTGCATTGAAGGGGCAATAGATGGAAAGGAAGTAAACATAATGAGACCGCTTTACAAAGCATTTGTAAGACCATACCTTGAATATGGAGTACAATTTTGGGCACCACTCCTTAGAAAATACATTATGGAACTAGAGAGTGCAGAGAAGAGGCACCAAATTAATAAAGGGGATGGACAATCTAACTAATGAGGAGAGGCTAACTAAATTAGATTTATTTACATTAGAAAGGAGTCGTCTAAAAGGGGCTATGATAACTATATACAAATATATTCGGGGACAGTACAAGGAGCTTTTAAAAGAACTATTCATCCCAAGGGCAGTACAAAGGACTCGGGGGCATCCCTTTAGGTTGGAGGAAAGGAGATTTCACCAGCAACAAAGGAAAGGGTTATATACAGTAAGGGCAATTCAAATGTAGAATTCATTACCCATGGAGATTGTGATGGCAGATACAATAGATTTGTTCAAAACAAGGTTGGACATCTTTTTAGAAAATAGAGGTATACAAGGATATACCAAATAATTAAACTTGGAAAGAACGTTGATCCAGGGAGTAATCCGATGCCAATTCTTGGAGTCAGGAAGGAATTTATTTTTCCCCTTATGAGATATCATTGGATAATATGACACTTGGGTTTTTTGTTTGCCTTCCTCTTGATCAATAAGTAAGTATAGATATAGGATAAAGTATCTGTTGTCTAAATTTAGCATAGGTTGAACGTGATGGACGTACAGTAGCGGCCGCCTTTAATCTCCTGCGGCCGTTTCCTCGCGATTTTTTAAATCGCGGGCAGATGCGGCATGTTTTCAGCCGTTTTTGGCGACGTGGGCGCTTTCAATGTTAAGCGCCATTAGCGCTGTCTGGGAAATGCGGCTGACGCGCTGCAAACTCTGTGACAAACGGAAAACATCCCCGAATTTTTTCGGGGATGTAGGAGGTTAAAAGGGGCCGCAACAGTATGTCTTTTTTCCACCTCATCTACTATGTAACTATGTAACGTGTCTTTATTTGGTATAAAGCAACATATATTTACAAATTCCAGTTGAGGATCATCAAGACACTGTTTAACCAGTTAAGACATGGATTGTTCTTTATGAACATTTCCTTTGGTTGATTGAATTATACAAAAACACACAGAGTGGCCAAGAGAGGTCACTAAAAGTCCCTCATAATTGCACTCATTCCTTAGTCTAATGTAAGTCCAAAAGTGTCAGTTAATTAACTGGTACCAATAATATGATGCTAATGTGTAGACCAACAGGGAAAATAACCACTAAAACTAATCCATAGCTAGACAGACAATATTAACAACTTTAATACATATTAAAACAAGACGAAATGCATAAAATTACAACTAATATACAAAAACTAAACCTAAACCTAAAAAGGTCCCCTAATGGGCGAATAAGGAGCAGTAGGGTGATGATAAGGGTTAATATGACCTATATTGATATCCCCATAAGATATATATATCTATGGAGAGAGGTCCAAAAATATGTTAACCCGGCTAAATAGCCTCACCTTACCTATATGCAAAGTAATCACTATAAATCATGGGGAAATCCCACATTAAGGAAAACTGAACACACTGAATAGATGGCACTGCTATAACACAGCTGAATCACTCGGTACTGTAATCATGGTAACTACTATGAGTAGAACCCGGTAAGTTTGTGATGAATCTGATGTCATTGGTAAACGAGTGTATTACTTAGGGAAAGTATGGAAAGATAGTACAATACTTAAAAAAAAAAAAAAAAAACATGTCACACGGTACACCAGCTAATCGGATTGGGGTGTACCATTTGACACTCAAAGTTGATATAAGGCCTTTTTAAGAACAGCCCCATTTAATTTGAAGCCACGAAGACGACGGGACAACATCCACCCCTTTGGATTGCATAACAAATAAAGAAGAAAAGAAAGAAGATAAGAAGGAAAGACTTACCAGATGTTGAGAACTATTGCGTCAAGGATGAAGAGGTTGCTGCTGGACTCGGAATCGGAGGGTGAAGATGTCAAAAGTAAGAAAAACATTGAATGTATTTTTTTCCATTGCGTATTTTTTTTTAAATTTTCCCATTGACTGACAATGTGATTATCTATGCCCCTTTCGGGCTATAGATAAACATAGCGACAAGCAATGCATTTTTTGGAAAAGGCTTCTTTTTATTTAACTGTTGTGTATTTCTGGTGTTTGGGAAAATCACAGAAGAAAAAGTCTCTGTATATTGAACTCAATTAAGATGTGAGGTAAATGGAACTGCGTTAAAAATTTACTTTTAATACACAAGTTGAAATAGGGTCAACTAATAGAACATGGACTTAACAGTAAACTAATATATACAGTGAAGCACCCACAAAATAAGAACTGTGTGTCTGAACCAAATAAATGGGTAGATATTGGTTATAGTAGTAACCGCTAAGGTAATGAAGGGGTTAACTCCTCCCGTAACCCTCCCACGAGGCTTAATCACCCACCATGGGCCAAATACCACCTTCGCCCACCCTCGCTACCTACAATAAACCAGGCACTAGTATTTAACCCCTTGATTGCCTTAGCGGTTAGCCGCTAAGGTAATGAAGCTGCCCGTAAAATTATTTTTATTGCATTGGATTAAAGCCGGGGGCCTCTGGAGCTGATATTAATGGATATCTGCTCCGGAGACTCCCGGCATCAATCCGATGCAATAAAAATAGATTTTTTACTAAGTCCTACTCACAAATCCCATCTCGCCACCCTTGGTGTGGCGAGATGAAATGTGCGAGGAGCTCACTAGTTCAGAGCTCCGATGATCTCATCGGAGCAACTACAATAGCATGATTTTATTAAAAATGCGAATTGGAGCTGTTTTTCAGCTCCTGCTTGGTGTGTTTGAGCAGGTTTCTGCGTACACAAATTAAAGTAAGTGGCCTGGAAAGCTTTGGGTGATATGCTTGCAACAATGCATTTGTTGAAATGTAACCTAGCAACATGGTCTTATCCATACAGTAACCTGCTCTGATTAAATAATGAAATCTACAATGCAGACATACAGTATATGCCTTAAATCTGTACATTGCATGGGGACACTTGATTAGTACTCTTCAGAGAGGAATCTGGTTCGTGCACAGTCTTAATTTAGGAACAACTGAGAAGTCTTTGTTTTTATAATTCAGAAGTTGTTTAAGGGTTCTTTAGATGCAATTGTTTTTTTGTTTGTATATCTTTTAATCTCCATATAAAAAAATTGCATGCATCTTTTTTTTAGCCAACCGCCGCCGCAACCAGTCTAGCAGGCGTATGATTTTGCCATAACCACATCTCTCAAATGATGTACTCTGGGTTTGTCAAAACAAATGTATTTGCTCTATATATACACAGTCTTCGATAAAAGACATTTAAAACAAAAGCAAAACAAAAACCTCATTACAGAAAACATTTTCTCAGTAAAATGTAATCAAATGATGCTCTCACAGGCACATAATCATAAAATACACATAAAATCAGTATGAGGTCATGGTCCTGTCAGGCTGCAAATGTTTATGTATGCTAAACCCACCGACAGTAAAACGTCTTCCAAAGATCTTCCAAACAAGGAAGGACATCTTGAGCCTGTATTCCACAGAATAGTATGATGAATGAATCTTGGTTAGTATTGTGCCTTGTGAGCTTTCATGACCCCAAAGAAGTAGATGGGTAGGTAATTTTGGTGCTTTAAAATAATCTATATTTCACACAATTTACATTGTGTATAAAGCAATGGGCAGAACCATGTAATTGGAAGGGTGAACTGGTTGTTGCATCAGAAAAAAACTCCTAGTAATAAGCAAAAGGCTTCACACGCTACATCAATTTGTCAGTGTCATGCACTCCAGTGGTTGATGTTAATACCTAATGCCTAAGAAAAAGATCTTACTTTCGCTGACTGGTTGTATACCTCTCCCAGTGGAGTCACAAGGGCTGCCTCCTGATGCATGTAAAAAAAAATGAAACACACATATCTAGTTAAAACTAGAATACATTTCTATTTAAGTATTCCATTCCAGGTTTATTTTTAGACTTTTGCATTCAATTAACCAGTATCATGCTGTCTATAGATTGCAATCATTATTCCTAAATGTCAATGACTTTCTAATTACAAGTTAATCAAAGGCTTCACAAGTATTACTACATTCATAACAATATGCAAGGTACACTGGTTAAAGTTTCCTAATGCATACTGACTCTACAGGTTCCTAAGACTTAATGGAGACTTTGTGAAAGAATCTGGCGTGCTCTTGAATTCCTCAGGCTTGGCACTGTCTGACATTTTGTTTCACATCTCATCATTGGATAGAAGGTTACTATGGAAACATATTTACAGCCATATGAGGCAAAACTATATAAATGTACAATCCAACTACTAGTCGGAGACTCTCTTTACATTTATCTTACAGAAACTCTGGGTGTACAGTTCTCAATGAATGCACACAGAGTTAAAAAGAAATTACATTAATGTAACATGTTCAGTCATTAGTAATTCCTTAAACATTTTAAGGTCAATTTCTGCCCCTGCCTCTTTCCATTTGGCATTGATTTCGGAATTAAGGTATTTGAGAACAACATCTTAACTTCTGTTCGTAGATTCCCCTACTGTACTCATATTACTATTTCTGGTGTTTCCTGTGACACCAACCTATTACAATTAGATTATTAACCTTCCTTTTTCTACAAGTTATCAGATCCATGAAGGCTCCTGATCGTGATCATCTACCATCTCTATCCTCTTGAATACAGTTAATACAAGAGGGAACCATACAAATTACAGTATGTTATCGGATAATAGCTAATGTGTTGGCAAGTATTTATTATTACACTGTTCCAAGATTAAACATACAGTGAAATTCTGTGTAAAAAAAATATAAATATTCTGCTCCAATAATCCATTGTTACGCCGTTGCTGCCCGCAGACCAGACTCATCCCTTTTACTGAGGTGGGGAAGTATATGTGCACGCACCCGCAGCAGAAGGAGCGTGTCCGGAGTGTGGTGTTTTGGCGTTGCCAGGCCAGGTGTGAATAGGTGTAGCAATACTTGCCTGTACAGAAGAGACGAAGTCGTTGCCGTTAGTCAAGGTCAGGGAGAGAGAGGTCCGGGAGGTCGAGGTCCAAGCTGTAGTCGAGGGATGAGAGAAGCTGCAAGGTCAAGTGGGAGCCGGGGTCCAGAGCATGAGAGGAACGTCTGCAAGCCGGGTCGGAACCTGAATAAAGAAGAGCAAAGGGAGAGCCAGAATAGACGTCCGTAAGCAGAGACTATGTCGAGCGATGTGGGAATGGTAAGACAGGCATTATATAGTGCAGCTGGCGAATAGGAAGAGGAGGCAGACCTGGAGGAGTGTATGGAGCTGTCCTGGATAGGCTGCCTAGAGAAGAATGCAGGTGAGCAGTCTTAGAGCATGATTGTAGACTGTGTGTGTTTGGGGGCGGGGCCTCACTGCAGAAGCAGTGAATAAATTAAATAGATCCGGCGCACGCTCCGTAACGAGGGGGAGCGCGCGTCCATGAGCAGCAGCAGCCGCCATAGGCCTAGCCACCTGCGGAACAGCAGCCGCCCACCGGGGACGAGGAGGGAGTCCCCCAACCACGAGGACCGGACGGGACCGTCGAGGGGGGCGCCCTGCAGAAGTGGGCGCAACATGAGGTGAAGTGAGGTCACGCTGCGGCCGTCGTGACCCCAGAATCCTCACAGTACCCCCCCCTTCAGGGTCGGCCTCAGGACGATCCTCCCAAGGTTTAGACGGAAACTTCTTTCGGAAACGTTTGAGAAGCCCAGGTGCATGAATGTCTTTAAGAGATACCCATGATCTCTCTTCGGGTCCAAAGCCCTTCCAATGGACCAAGAATTGAATCTTACCTTTCGAGAGGTGGGAATCCAGTATGGCTTGGACCTCATACTCTTCATTGCCCTGTATGATAACTGGGTCTGGTCTCCGAGTGTGGTCCGGAAAGAGAGGACTGGAAATGAACGGCTTGGGAAGAGATGTGTGAAAAGCATTAGGAATTCTCATGCTTTGAGGTAATTGAAGACGGAAGGCCACCGGGTTTACCTGCTCCACGATAGGAAATGGCCCCAGAAACCTAGGTGCCAATTTAGGGGAAGGGGTTTTGAGGTGGATATTTTTAGTAGACAACCAAATTTTGTCCCCTGGTTTGTAGTTGGCTGCAGGTCGGCGACGGCAGTCAGCCTGGATTTTAGAAGACAGGGAGGCCTTTTGAAGTGCCTATTGAATTCTAGCCCAAGAGTCCTGTAGGAGGGAGATGTGTTCATCCACAGCTGGAACTCCAGAGGAGATATTGGAAATAGGTAGGCGAGCCGGGTGAAAGTTGTAATTAATAAAGAAAGGATTAATTCCTGGAGGAATTAAAGGCATGCTCAGCCCAGGAAAGTAATTCCGCCCAGTCATCCTGGGAGTCAGAGACAAAGCACCTTAAATACTTCTCGAGAGATTGATTAACCCTCTCGTTCTGTCCATTAGATTGAGGGTGATATCCCGAAGAGAATTAGGAAGCAAAGCCCAGTCTTCTGGTGAAGGTCCTCCAGAATCTGGAAATGAAGTGAGAGCCACGATCCGATACGATGGATGTGGGTATGCCATGGATCCGGAAAATTTCTTTGGAGAAAATATCGGCTACGGTGGGTGAGGAGGGTAATCCTATGAGAGGAATAAAATGTGCCATCTTGGAAATCCGATCCACCACTACTAGAATGGTGTTCA
Source organism: Ascaphus truei (assembly GCA_036426205.1). Classification (NCBI taxonomy): domain Eukaryota; kingdom Metazoa; phylum Chordata; class Amphibia; order Anura; family Ascaphidae; genus Ascaphus; species Ascaphus truei. Next base: position 27,434 of record WSYH01004464.1, on the reverse strand, counting down.
TGCCATTCGACCTAGGCAATTCGACAATAAAGTCCATGGATATGTGGGACCTGGGGCGCTCCGGGATAGGTAAGGTCAAAAGAAGACCATGGGGTCTCTGGCGAGGAATCTTATTGCGTGCACATTATTAGTATGTGTGAGAGACAGCTGTGTGTGCACAGTGATACACATACACACTCTTTCTTCACTTGCTTTCAGTTACCCTTTGACACCTCCAGCCATAAATCTCATCCACACCGGGGGAAGGACCAGCACAGATAACATTCCAAGAGACACTGTTTTTAATTAATCCTTGCTTCATTCATTGTAACATCGCCGGAAGAAGAGATCAGTGTATCTCGAAAGCTCGCACAAAATAAAAGCATTTCGTTACCACAGAACGTGTATCATCTATTTATTTTTGATTATATTATATATAAACACAATATATATCTATATATATATATATAATATATATCTATCTCTCTCTCTCTCTCTCCTCTATCTCCTACTCTCTCTCGCTCTCTCTCTCCTCTATCTCATCTCCCTTCCACACATAATAGCTGATCCCGGTCTGTGGCTCCACGAAATCCTTTTCATTTCGTGTGAGCTTTCGAGATACACTGATCTCTTCTTCCGGCGATGTTACAATGAATGACCTCTGTCTACCAGAAAGTGGAAGTGGTCTGCTTTTAAAGGATGACAGGGGGAGGAAACTGGTATGAGCACTCATTTTGCTGCTACAAGCCGAACAGGCACAAAGCTGGCTATGGTATAACAGAACAGGGACAAAAATATTCACTGTGCTATCTGCCAGAGTGCAAGACATAAACTGAATTTAAATACTTTATTTTAAAATAAATAAAACTCTAAAAACTGAGGGAAGTGACTCCTCTGACTACCCACAGCACACAAAGTGTTATTGGGTTGACAAGTCTAAGGCACCTTATAAGGAATGAGCTGTGGTGTCAGACCCAAGAGGATCAGAAGTTGAACATATACAACCTCGGTTAATCAGAACAGCAGCTCTAACAGTGTGAGCTAAACTAGCTGTCTAGCACCGCTGTCACAGCATACTTGGGTTTGAGTTATACTTCTCATTGAATGCTCTTACCTGTACAAAACACTTTACCCTCTTCTGTGCTAGAGAAGCATGTCTAATTAGCAGTCTTCTGCCATGAGACACCTTCTGGTGTGGGAAGACACCATACAGTCCATTTCTTTGAATAGTCTGCAACATATTCCAGCACCGTAAATATAGTATATATGGCCCACTTAATCCTTCAAAAGATTAGAAACACTAACTCAAGTCACCAGCTCACTTTGTTATATTACTCATCTATCTGCATCTGCTTTATTTGCTGTACGTCATCTTGTTTTTACTTGTGTGTGTCAGAAAACCTGTGTTTTATTTAATCTCACCTAGCCTCAGTAACTCATAGCCCTCTGTACATATTACTACTTTGTGCTTGAAGTCCTTTCAAGGTTACAATCAACAAAAATATATATCCCTGGGAGGTATGGTAGTAGTAGATATCGGTGCACTGGTAGCCATCAGCTGGTTTAGCTCTCACTACTAAAGCTGCAGCCCAGCATGAAATGGTTTTCGGTTGTACTCATGTTGGATCTGACACCATTCTAGACATTAGGTTGGTTCCTTAGGCTTCTCAACTCTATATAGTTGGTATTGAAATCCTTTTATGAAGTGTTGGATGGGTTTCATTTAAATATACTTTGCATATCTGCCACCGGGTACCCCAGGTGTGCTCCTTTTTCAACACAGGTAAGTCTCCCTAATTTATTTGGTGGGAGATTTGTGAGGATATATATATTGTACAACTGGAAACTACTAAATTGAAAGTCTTCTGCTCACTCTCTCTCTCTCTCAACATTCGGCTTCAAATTGTTAAAAATTGGGCCAGATTGTACACAATGGCGGATTTTTTTTTTTTATTACTTACATTTTTATTGAGCATTTTTTTTACATACGAAATAAAAATTAACAAAACATAAAACAGATAAAGGGGGGTTCGGGGCGGGGGGGGGGAGGGGTAGCATTTGTAGAAATATGGCATTGTACACAACAATTTGATTATCACATGTATCACCCTGTTCCAAATATTCTAATCTATATATGGTGATATACCTGCATGGCGAAACCAAGGAGCCCAAATCGCAGAGAATTGTGAGGTAGAGCCGTTCAGATAGGCTGAGAGTTTTTCCATATAAACTATATGCCAGATTTTGTTATTTATTTGGTTTAAGGATGGGGGGGCAGGTTGTTTCCAATTTTTGGCAATTGTACACCTTGTAGCATTTAACATTTGGGCTAGTACTCTAGCTTTTTTTCGGGGAATATTGGCCATTGACTTGCCTAGCAATATATATACTGGGTCATGTGGGACAGTGATTTCTAGGATCTTGTGTATTAAGGTGAACACTTCCGTCCATGATTGTTGGATTTTGGGACATGCCCAGAATATATGCAGAATATTCCCCACTTCACCACAACCACGTCAACACAGAGGGGAGACCCCTGGGAGAAAAGAGTGCAGTCTGGCAGGAGTCATATACCATCTGAATATTAACTTGTAAATGTTCTCTTTTATAACAACGCACGATGAATTTTTGGAGGCAGCTTCCCAGATGTCTTTCCAAGTATCGAGATCTATACAGACGTTAAGATCTTCTTCCCAGGATACCATATAGTTATCGGGGGTTTGATTGTTCTTGGTAGAGGATAAACTTTGATATATAATTGCGGATTTTAATGAATTTGCTCTGTTTTTTAGTACCCAATCCACAGACAGATTTTTTTTGGGGGGGGGGGGGGGGGGGGGGGGGAACGATTTGGTCTAAACAATTAGTTGAATTCCGGGATACAAATTTGAACTGGTTCACCCACATCTAGTAAGAACCTCAGTCCATAGTTTATATACCACTGAATGACTGAATGCTAGTGTATATTATCAGAATACAATATTTTTGTATATCCCCTTCACCAGTGGCCCCGAAACCTGGCAGCTTTTTGTGACAATGAAGTGTCCGTTTTGCTGTATGACATGTAATGCACGGATCGGATTAAGTTATAGATATTTTATTCAGCAATACATGGAGCTTTTGATTCTTCTACCAAACGTGACTGCTGGTCATCAGAGTATTTCTTTCAAGGACCTATTGGTATCAGTTCAGTGGAGGTATGTGACCAGAGCACTGAAAAAGTTCTACTAAATCAAGAATGGGGTGACAGCTGTACTTTTGGATCCAATATATACCACTGAATGCCAGTGTATGATATCAAGATACAATATTTCCTAATATCAATCCTCCCTTACAAGCAGAGGTCCCTTTTCTTTGGTTAGTAAATAGCTCATCGAAAGAGTTAAATGTTCAGAATGTTCACATATCGTTGGAATCAACCTATTCATAATTGTATTTATCAAGAAGTTTCAATGCTTTTCCCTTTGAACTACATGATTTTCTGCCTGGGGCTTGGCTATTTAGATTTTTCCTGAATGTTTCGCTGATGATATGTTGTTATTCCACTTATTTCCAGCCCCTAGGAGTCCTTTATCCAAAACTAAGCAAACATTGAGTTAAGGAGTAACACTGCTAACTCGTCATGCTTTTACATTGGGCAGATGTTACCACTTGGGCCTCCTTGTAAACAAGACACAGAGATGGCCCAGATTGTATTACCTTGCAAGAATATTTTAAAATAAATAGAATGATGGTTGGTATGCTTCAGGTGAATTAGCATGATTAAAACTGTCAGTTTAAAAAGTCAAAATAAACATAGGTCTTTAGGGATCCATCATATTGTAAACTAACCAAGACATGATGCTGGAGATCTGAGACGTTCAATGTACAGTAAAATGAATTATGGCCAGGTCACTAGAAAAAAAACAGAATCTAAAATGCTTTGAACTTACTAATCTAGAGAACCTTCACTGTGTTTATTTCTAGAATGACTTCAATGATAAGCTACCCCTGGGGAATTTGATCATATTGAAATGGAGGTTTGTGGAGTTTCAAATTCTCTAGTGTAATAAATATGTTTCTATTTTTTTTTTATCTTAAACTATTTTATGATTTTTACATGAATACAATCAAAATTGTAAAGCTGCCATTGGCCATAACCTACAGTAGTATTCCCTGTTACAATGTTGGACTGCAAGTTTAGTACATTTAGTCTATGCTTTGACCAGCTCTACAGCTCCCTCTGGTGAAGCTGCAATACTTTATTGCATTACTGTGGGTCAAAGAGATTGTAGATGGTGGGAAAAGTGAACCACCTCCTATTGTAAGAGCACAGAAGTGAACGGTCCTCCTGCTATGTGTCTCTATGCTATCTGTCCTTTGCGACTTCTTGGAATGACACATAGGCCCTTCTTCGGAAAGGTGTGATAAACGTAGATGACGTCCTATCGCATAAAAGCCCCATTGATTTATATTACATCATCTATGCTCATCACACCTTACAGAATAAGGGCCATCAATGTAGTAATGTAAGATGTGGACAAAAGTCCCAATTTGCTACACTACCACCAATTTGGTGAGAAAAATCACCATTAATAATAGCTTTTACACAAGCATAATACAATATATTGTATTGTACTGTATGTCTTTATTTGTATAGCGCCATTAATGTACATATGTAGCGCTTCACAATAGTAATACACGTGGTAATCATATAAATAACAGGTCATGGGAATAAGTGCTTCAGACATAAACGTAACATTTAAGAAGAGGAGTCCCTGCTCCGAGGAGCTTACAATCTAATTGGTATGTAGGAGGAACGTACAGAGACAGTAGGATGGCATTATATACTTTTTACCACCCATGGGGACACAAGTGGAAGTTTATCACCAAGCAATACTAATCTAAAATGGCAAAAGTCACCTTATGATGATGTAATAGCATCCACTACATGTGCCTTACTAGTGGAAAGCAAAGATTGTAATGCCTTGCCAGGGTAACAATCAAGCTTGTGTTGCATTGCTGCAAAGTAGTACAGTCAGGAGGTGATTCTAGCAATATGGTATTAGGTAGCAAATGAGTTGAAATTAGATAATATTGGACAATTTGTATCAACAATACTGAGTTACATATGTTATTGTACATTTTTACCATAACAGAATTTACTTTACCTTGTTAAAATATACTCATGATCTGATTTTGTGGGCCTAAGACATCCTTACCGCAATACAGATGTTGACAGAAAAAATAATCATCTCTGCCATAATGCATTCTCATAATTTCTATACAATATGCTTTTAATCTAAATCAGCGCATCCCTCAGATACAGTATGTATTCAGGTTTCGGCAAATAATGTACAGTAAGTTTATCATGTTGTAAAATGATATTTATGATATACAACTTATACAAATGCAGAGTAACACTATAAATTCAAATTATATTGTTTAGGTACAGAAATCCACATACGTTTATTGTAGCATAATCATATTTTTACTGAATAACCTGCTGTAATTGTTAAAACTGAGTTGCATCCAGTGGTTTCCTGTTTGTATTATAGAAGTTAATCAGTATTTGGTACAGTATATACAGTAAATATGAAAAAGGCAAGTAGACATGGCACTGCTTTTTTCGGCTCTATATACCGGGGTTTTCCGTAAAGCCGCCCATGGGCGCTTATTTGGCCCCTGTTCTTTCTTTGAGGGACTTAGTCTAACTTGGGGGCCCCTGGGGATTCCAGCCAGCATACCCCCCAGTGGCATCGGCAGCGGCAGGGACCTTTGGCTTCCAGAGGCCCCTGTGTTTCACTCCCACAGTCACTGCCTTCCTTCCTGCCTTCCTTCGTTTCTGCCTGTCTGACACCCATGGCCCCCTTCACCGCCATCCCCTGCTGGCCTAGCACTGAAAGCTCCGACCCTGGCCGTTAAGCTCCCGCCACCGTGAACAACAGGACTGACCACCAGTACTCCTGCTATCCTCCTCCACCCACCCCAAATTGCTGACTCTTAAGCCCCAAGCAGGCGTTCGCACGGAACCTGCCCTCTCTCCCCAACCCGCCGGCCGTTCAGCCCCGGGTGCCGTCCTCTGCCTTGTCCCGAGGTGGACGGTCACCAAAACAACATGCTATCTACAGCCATTAAATGTAGCAATCAATGGTTTAGTCAAGAAAGCCCTTCGTGCTCAATGGGAAGATTGGTTTGCCAATGGCGAGAAGGCCTACACAAAAAAAGGTTATCGCAAAAAACCAAGCTACCAAAACATTGTGGACTTTGTGGCTCATGCTGTAATAAGTCTCAACAAAGTAAGCATAAGTCGTGCTTTTGAATGCTGTGGAATAGCACCCCATGGGCAGACAGTGATAGACGAACTGTTGAACACACGCTTAAGGGAGGTTTTGTCTGGCTCTAAAACAACTGGAAGGCAAATTTCTACTGGTACCAGTACAGCTGAAGATATGCATGCATTGTTCGAAAGTGATGACGAATTGGAATTCAAAGGCTTTGAAAGATCTTATCAGACAATGTACCGTATTGACTATGGTACCGTACATGAGCTCATTTACTTACTACAAGAAAATAAAGCATACTCTTTTTATTGGTTATGGCTTAGCACTTTAAGTGACCACCGTATTACAGCCCTGAGCTATTATTCGGTCGAAGAATGAAGACCAAAATACAGGTTTTTCCGTTTAACGGCCCTGGGCGGCTTTACGGAGAACATCGGTACTATTTATGCTATTAACCCTGCGTGGTCCCAAGAATTGTAGATGTATTGAGGTAAGGTTCATAGAAGAGCACAGAGGAAAGAGAACAATGTGTATACAGTAGTTTTCCAGGACCGACAGCATTGATTTTCCAAAACTCCAATAAAGTCCATTTCGATTCTAGGCAATCAGTAAAGGCCAGTGAGGTCAGATGGACTAAACTTTAAACATATACTTTCTGATTTCTAGCTGGGTTACTCTATTTGCACAGTTTGAGTTATATATGATGATGTATGAATAGATAATTATCCTGTCTGATTTACTCTCTTTTGTGTCATATATATATATATATATATATATATATATATATATATATATTATCTTCAACTATTTTATGATTTTTACATTAATACAATCAAAATTGTAAAGCTGCCATTGGCCATAACCTACAGTAGTATTCCCTGTTACAATGTATATAGGCATATAGGTAGTGCTTCACAGAAGTAATAGATGCACCAAAATAACATGAGATGTAATACATTATAGGAATAAGCACATCCAACATAAAATTAACATTACAGTAGGAAGAGGAATTGCTGTCTCAAAGAGCTTACAACCTAAGTTATTATCCCTTTAGCTTATCCAAAAATATATTTTTTGGACAAACTACCTTATCCCCCACATACTTTATTCGGGGACTTATTGATAGAAAATGTTTTTTGTGTGGTTATCTCTGTGATTTTCTAAAACTGCTTGTGTGTTTTTTTTAACATACACAAATTATTTGCATAAGTGTAAAAGGGACTGCTTTTCATACATTTCTCGAACACAATGGCCATCCTCATAAATTGTGCTAATTAAAGTTTCAAAAAAGGGGAAAGGGGCTATTGCACTTTTAATACAGGATTTTTTATTATAATGTTATTTTTTCAGATGTAATTTCAGGACTGAGGCACAGTTTTGAACACACACATTTTTTTGCTCTTTGAAAAATTTCCAGGGCCACTATCAGAACATAACATGAAGAATAATATAACTGACGGCAAATACCATTGCCAACAAGCCAATGAATAATGAGAATTATCCGTCCTGTCATGCCAGGGCCTACAGAAGCAAATAGCACCTGAACTGCTGTAAAGGGACTGTCAATGGACTGTCAAAGTCATTTTGTGTAGACCCACCTGGTTAAACAATGTTAAGATGTCTCATTGCTCTTCTGAGAAAGGTCCTAAAAACTTTTGGAAATAAATTAAGGAAACACATGTTGTTATATAATCTGTTCAAACACAAATATGACATATTGAAACATTTTTTCTTTAACTAATTAAATAGTAATTGATGTTAAAGGGTTATCTTAACTAGGCTTCAGAAACTACAGAATGGGGAGACACTTATGTATTTGAAAGACTGTAAAAAATACATATTTTATTCTTTAATGCGTTGAAAAGAAAAACATCTCACTGGATATATTAAAGGAAATTGGGAAATAGCTAAAAAATAATAATACTGTATTTACCAATGAATGCTTCAGTAGAATTAGCCACATATAATAGTTAGGTTTACTATTCTAATATTTTCCTGTGAGTGTATTTAACAACATTCACATTTTACAGACTCAATGTGTTGAATCCTGCCTATATTATGTGAATTACAGTATGGGTGACAGGGAGCTGGCTACACGTCAACACTCGTGTGTGAAAGATTCAAACAATTATGGAACAAAGCTTTAGAAATACAGGTGTATAAGGCATGCCTGCACAGATGTTGTGTCCTGCGCACACCTTTTGCTATTACCATCACATAGCAGAAATGAAAGACAGATATATCTAATTAAACAATGAATTCATTTTAAATTAATTATGGCTTTTAAATACGTTTAAAATGCTTGAAAGCACAATTTAACATTATGGTAACAATGTTACAAAGGCTGTAGCTTATGTAAACAGCCTACATATTAATGCCAATCATTATCTTTTTATGGCCAGCAAGACCTATTTTGTAGGCTTTAGTGAAAACATGATAATCACAGTTATAAAAAGTTATACCTAGATCTACTATAACAAGAACCTACTTACTGTATACTAGTCATAATATTTTAACACAATTCATATGTGAATTGCATGCAAGCATTATAAAAGACATTTTAAAAAAGGAAGTCAGGCAAGGTAATGTCTAGGAGTGAGTTATGGGTGCATAATTTCTCAGGCTTCAAAAAGTTTGTTTATAAATTTCTATAACTTGGTTTACTTTGCTTCACTTGTGTCAACCTCAGCGTGTACTGTCATTTGAGGGGGGGGGGGGAGATTATATATAAAGAACAAAAGGAATATACAGAGAAATAAACAATGTAACAATAGAATGTACAGTATCAATTCCTAAATTCCTTACAAAAGAAAGTAGTGTATACTCAATATACAATAGCTGGCATGTGCAGCAAATATTAATATTGTCATCTTAATGTATAGTCTACAGTGTGTGTGTGTGTGTGTGTGTGTGTGTGTGTGTGGGTGGGGTGTGGGTGTGTGGGGTGGGTGTGTGTGTGTGTGTGTGTGTGTGTGTGTGTGTGTGTGTGTGTGTGTGTTACATAACAAAAGTACTGCACTGGCATTGTAAAATTTCACAGTGACGTCTGCAAATAAAGAGCACTCAATATGACGTGACTACAATAATAATCCATATTCATAGATTTGAAATAAATGTTAAAAAGAGCAAATAAAGCAACACATTCACAAAAATATTTAGTTAATTTTAAGCATTTCGCTGCATTTTAATTGTTTCAATAAACTTCTTCTAACTTCTATTATGCCAGACATTTATCTTGCATCTTCACAAGAACATTACAAAATTAGGCATAAAGCTGTCTCCTAATTATACCCTTTAACGAGTGGATAGTAATGCTACCAATTTGCTTTATACATTGAAATGTATTTATATGAATGTTCCAAGGAGATTAGCAAAGGACCTTGGCCAACGTTACAATTGCACAGGCTGTTTAAGAGTTTTTTCTGCAGTGTGTATACTTATTCTTTAACTGTCTGCAGTGTAATACATGTCCTTCCAACACTAAATTGAAATAGTGATACATGTCAATATTGGTATAGTACACTTCAGTCACACTCCAGTTCCGAGCACTCCTAAATTACAGTAAACCATCAAAGTTGCCGTGATTAAATTGGTATGGTAAGAAACAACATTAAGGATATCTGTGCCTTGGCAGTCATCTGCTCACCTTTCACTGATTTTACATAACAAGTAAAAAAAGAACTTTAACAAACAACCTGTACAAATGCTGACCAAAAGGAAGTTTACACGCTATGCACCCTAATACATAAAAAAAAGCAATTGCCCTAGACAACTGCAAAGGCAAAAAAGTTGCAAGTTTTTAGGATTGTTAAAATTAACTATATAAATGTAGTTGTCCAAACAGTGAGATGCTGAGCATTGCCAATAAAAACATGAAGGCATCACGGGGTGCTTACTCTAAGCAGTGCCTGTAAACTACAGGGGCACAACATAAAGTAAGTCTTTGTTCAGGACTCTGTGTGTGTGTGTGTTTAAAAATTGATGAGTGTCCCACTGTATCCATCATTCCTGTCGAGACAGCACAAGTGCAGATCTGTTGCACTTAAAGTTTTGTCAAACGAGACTTGATTTAATTTGTCATTTTTTCCCCCTCCAAACATGCACATGCTCTTCATTACCTGTCGGTGGAGAAATGAATGCATTTATTTGTAACATTTACAGTGATCTTGTTTACTAACTACACCACTCATTTAAAAGAGATCTTGAGCAGATGGCTGTTTTTCATCACTATTTCCAGCTTGTACTGGCAGTGGGGAAAGTAGCTTTATTGGTTTACTTGGGTGTTGTTTAAGCACTAACAGAGGAGTCAGCAATGCATTGCTGGCCTCCTGGCAAAAAAAGGGTTAAAACTAATTTTTCATTCTTCCTCTTGCTTTCCTTTTATATATTTTAGTTTAGATATTTTATTGTATGTCATAAAAGCTGTCTGTGAGTAGGGTTACTGGCTATGCACTTCTTTAACCCTGGCTGTGTAATAAAGCAGGCATAAGGTTATAGGGGTCCATGTTAAAATGGATAAGAAGCAAAAGGTGACACTGTGTGCTCATTTGCATGTAATTTCCCAGAATACCTAGCAGCAGTGGAAGCACTATATGTCAAGAGGTACAGTAATACGGAAAAGCAGAGATGCAGAACTGTCTGATACATGTGAATGTGCTCACAAGTGATATTTGTATTTGCTGTGCACTGTACGGTTGAGGTTTTTGTCACATTTTTTACTAACCAGAACTACGTGATATTTTCTGTGGAATCTTGTTTTTTTTTTTAATTGTATATGTAGAGCAGTTTTCCCCACCCTATGGGAGATATGGCAGCTACTGAGTGCGTGTGCTGCCTTACCAGTGGCTCACAAGAGGTCTGAATCTCCGCTGCTGGGAGCCTGGGGTGTACCTGATCCATCTGGTGACAGTGCCTCCACATATCCGGGATCCTACTATGTTGGATAACACCATCACAGTACCCAAATGCAATAATACACACACTGATACAATATAACACCCACATCAAATAGGCCACGCATGGCCGTAATCCCACAATGCCCTCCAACACAATGTCCACACTTGGATGGTATATTCCCCCAAAGTACTGAAGTGCCCCTGGGCATGCAACCAGCCTGGTGTCCACAAGAGTCAACCCACCCAATGTGTGTGACAGCGCTGCCCACAACTAAAGTGTGATCTGTTGGTACTCTTGAAGATAGCTGCCGGGTGCTCCAGCACCCGGTAGCGCCGACTGAAGACAAGGGCCCGTCAGGTCCAACGCCGTCAGCGACGAGTCCGCCTACACATGGGGTGGTATCCACCTGGAGGGTCCCACCATAATAGTCTCTTTCTGTGTGGTGATCTGGTCCCAGACTACCAGATGCCAGATCGCCGCCCGGTTCTGGCTGTGTCCCTCACGCTTGGTACTACAGGGGCATTGTCCCTATATACTGGGCCTGTCCCTGCAGCAGCCACAAGCTCAAATGGGAAGTCAGGGCCTAGCTGGGGCCTAAGGGGGTCTTTGGCCTAGTGCAGGGGTCACATACATCCTGCACACACACCCTACACTCTCCTTATCCCAGCTCTGACTAGCGTGTTTCCCAGCACGCCAATTGTATCCACTGCAGTCCTCCTTGAATCCTGCAGCCTTATTGGCTGTATCTCCTCATCTGGCTAGCAGCCCCTGGGGCTGCTGGGGATTGTAGTTCCCCTGCGGATCTACAACTCCTAATGGCCGCCTCGCGCGCCTAACACTGCGCATGCGCAGACACTACCAAGATGGCAGCTCCCTGCACAGGGAGCCTCCAGCGACGCGATTGCCACTGCCGGACCACCCACAACCCTCTTCACACACTCTCCCCATCTTCCGCTGCTGGTCGCAGCCACAGCGGAGGGTAAGGGGATGAAGGGAGACCGGGCCACATATAACAAATATATATTTGTCTTGTACAAGCAGATAACATACAATTGTGCTCATAGCTCACCCTTCTCGGGCAGAGTATCTATGAATATCATAAAATATCCTGTTGTTAAATTCACTACACAATCATGGCAGGTAATTTGCTGTTATGCAATATAACTCTATACAGCTACCACTGTTTAGTAGGAAATGATCATGCTTTTGAGCAGTTTATGTTGTCGTTAAATCAAATTCAAAATTCACCTTATTATTGAAATCATCTATAAATATATTGGGCTTATGCATCAAGGAAAAAATGATGCAAGTCTGAGGCACAAAGTCCACATATCTCAACTGAAAAAGAAAAAATAAACAATTGAAAGTAGGTTTAGCTGAATTACATAGGACTCTATACTGTATATTAAAGGCTACAATTAATCTCAAAGTGATTACTCTGTCGCAACTCGTGCTGAAATACACTTGTGCCAGGCAGCAACTATTTATTCATCTGAGTTGTGCCATTTTCGAGTAACGCTGCATCTGTCACTGATGAGAGGAGAGATTTATGGGGCTAGTGAAAAGAGATAGGGTAGAGTTACATTTGCATATAAACGCAGGTCTACGTATAAGGAAATGTGCGTCTTGTGTTACTTTTTCTGACAGATTTTTGTGTTGTTTTTTTCCATGATCTTAAGGACGGCCCTTTTTTTTAGCGGCAAATACTTGAACAGCATGTGCCAAATTCTACAACAGTAGAAATACACTTAATAAATATGTTGCGCTTCACACAGAAATGCTATTTCTTTTTGTATGCAATGGGTGGGCTTGTTTGAAAAAGAGGCTGTGTGCCGGAGGCACTACTGTACCTGCTTAAACTATGTATTAAATACAGAGCATTTTTGCAGTTGAATACTTGTGTGCCTTCATTTAGTAGCTATTAACACTATTTTAGACCCACATTGGAACACTGAGCATCAGGGGAGTTAGAGCATCAGGACTAACCATACAAGATATCAACAGAAGCACTGGAGTGCCACTATCAACTTCCCATAACACTACCATGGAGCTTACAGAGGAATGTAGCCTCAAGTATCTATAGAAACATACGTAGAATTAGGTGGCAGGTAAGAACCACTTGCTCCACCTAGTCTACCCATTTTCCTACCTGCTGTAAAACCTCAGACCTTATTTGATCCTTGGCCTTATTTCGTATTTACAAGCCTGAAAATATCATTAAAAGTAGACATTTTTACTTTTCAAAGGACACTATGCTACAGGGGTGTGCAAACTGGGGGGCGCACAACATTTTCTAAGAGAGGCGCCAAGCGATCCCCGTGCTTACAGAGGTCCCGTGCTCTTCCTCCCAGCATTTAAACTGATTTGCTGGGGAAGAAAGCGGGCCTTCTTTAACTGTCTCTTACCTTCTCACCGGCTTCTCTACATGCATCTTCTGAGAGCGACGACGTGTCACCATGACAACACGGCATCAAATGGTGATGCGTTGCCATGACAACGTGAAGACACCGCGACACCGCAACATTGCAGAGATGAGGAGGAGATGCTGGACAGCAGGAACATAAAAAGTTGGTACACCCGTGCTATGCTACATCACTGTTTTCACATGGAAACAATTTGTGTACTTATATTATCTGTAATATACTTAAAATTCTTATTTATGTAGGGTATGAATGATAGCTTGTTTTAGGAGATGGTCTGATACTGTCTTGTACCTGAGATTGTTTGTAAACAGAATAGCTGGGTTAACCAGCACCTTTTTTTGATGATTTAGTTGCTCATGCCAAGTACAGTATGGCATTGAATGACTGAATCCCTCTCTACTGCACAGGTCATGCAAAGCCCAGCAAGGTATTCATTGTAAAGTACATTTTGCACAAAAAATCACCCACCGCATGCAGACAAGGCAGTACATTACATTGTATTTTTTAAATGAATATTGCATGTTTATTTTGAATACTTGCCTAACAAATGTTGAGTAGATACAACCAGAAGATTTCACAGAAATTGTAAACATAATTTTTGATTACAAAATAGCACTCTGAACTTGTTTATAAACTGAAACTGTGCATCAATTCCGAAACCTGCCCCTTTTTCTTTTTAGGTAGTCAAAGTTTCAACCTATTTGAAGAGAGATCTGTCACTCGGAGTAAATTTCACCTACAACACTGCACAGCATGTTCAGTCTCATAGAAAGGAGTTCTAAGTAAATGTTACAGTTCTAATATTTCCTATGGAAATATTTCACATATCCCCAATGAAAAAGTTCTTGAATTAGAGTAATTGCTAGCTATTTTCTGTGTCATAATAAAGCAGCTCAGTCTTAGTTTAATTGATTTGATTTATGAACTTAAGTTTGATGCAGTAAAGTGGTAACTTTAAGCAGGTGGCTCTACTCATTCATTGCCAGATTGTTACGCATTACGTAGAAATAGGAGAATGAGTGGTGCTCAAATATATACGTGTGCACTGCCAATAAAGATATTTGTAATGTCTTTGAAACCACGATGAATAATCTGCACCCATCAATCGATATGAATGTTCATAATTATATGCCGGGGAAATAACCTAGTGGTGTCCCTAGGACTGCCACAACCTACACTACCGACCAACTTTATTCTTACTTGGCTAGCTCCGCGAATTTCGGAGTATCCCGGTTATCTGCGGTTTTGTGTCGTTTTCTCCCGGGGTATATAGCGTTATATCGCGCCCGTGATTTAAGCATTTTATTCCCGCTGGTTTCAATACTGCAATGCCGTGTAAAAACACATGGGGGCGTTTGCGAGCTGTTGTCTTTGAAGCCGAGAAATTCATGAATTGTAATGCAGTATATACTGTATATATACAGTATATACTGTATAACAACAACCCCTATAACCCCTAACATACACATACAGTACTGTATATGCACATCAATGATACTATAGGCCGTCCCCTGGCGAGATGTGTTTGCAGCAGAGAGAGAACCGCTGCTCTCCTCTGGCGCAAACATCGGCACATTAAAAATTATTTAAAATACATTTTTATTCATAGTGTAGATGTGCAGGGGGTCTCCGGAGCTGAACCGCGTTGGTTTCAGGTCCGGGGACCCCCTGCTCCCCAAGAAACAGCCCCCTTTATGAGGTGCCGGTATCCCTCTGCATTTAAAGGTCCCGATCACGTGACCGCGGCCTGTAAACCAAGCAGAGGGAAACCGGCACCCCCTAAAGGGGCCTGTATCTCGGGAAGCAGGGGGTCCCCGGACTTAAAACCAAAACGTTTCTGCTCCGGAGACCCTCTGCACATGTACAGTATAAATAAAACACATATATAAATAAACACTCGTTCCTTACCTTAGCGGGTATGTGCTATGGTAACGAAGCAGCATGACTGTATTTTAATAATATTGTACAGTGAGCAGGGGGTTCCCTGAGCCAGAAATGAATGCTCAGGGGACTCCCTGCCCCTGCACAATATTATTAAAATACAGAAATGCTGCTTCATTACCATAGCTGATAGCCGCTAAGGCAATGAAGGGGTTAACCCACCGTGCCCGCTTTATTGTGGGTAGCGGGGGAAGGTGAAGGGGGTATTTGGCCCTTGGTGTGAGTTTAGGACTTGCGGGGGGGTTGCGGGTGCACTTAACCCCTTCACGGCCGTAGCAGGATCTCACGGGTACCAGGCTGGTAGTTCCACGGGTGAAGTCTTGGTTTGGAGTGGAAAGGGAGCGCTCCAGTCAGGGACACATTAATATTTAAGGAAACGGTGGCGCCAGCGCAAATCATTTAAATATTCCAGTTCCACGGGTGACACATGCGGGGATGATGATGTGTGGTCCCACTTCTGTGGGGGCACTGCGGACCCGTAGTCTGCGGGGATGAAGCTGTGTGGTCCCACTTCTGTGGGGGCACCGCCGACCCGTAGGTGCGAGATGATGATGTGTGGTCCCACTTCTGTGGGGGCACCGCGGACCCTTAGTGAGCACCCGTGAGTTCCCCAGACCCCCGTGGGAACCACCCGAGGCCCCACAGACACCTGTGGGTCTGACCCGGGGCCAGGGTTTGTTCCGTGGTTCCGCGTGAGACCTCTGGAGACCACCTGTGGTTTCCTCGGGTATCTCACGGGTACCAGGCTGGTGGTTCCACGGGTGACACATGCGGGGATGAAGCTGTGTGGTCCCACTTCTGTGGGGGCACCGCCGACCCGTAGTCTGCAGGGATGAAGCTGTGTGGTCCCACTTCTGTGGGGGCACCGCCGACCCGTAGTTGCGGGGATGATGATGTGTGGTCCCACTTCTGTGGGGGCACCGCGGACCCTTAGTGAGCACCCGTGAGTTCCCCAGACCCCCGTGGGAACCACCCGAGGCCACACAGACACCTGTTGGTCTGACCTGGGGCTCCCAGACATCCTTGGGCCTACCGTGGGGACCCAATTGTGGCCCTCGGTGACCCAAGGAGACCCCCTGGGGGCCATGGAGCTGGCGGGATCCACCAGCAGGCCTCCAGAACCTGTTTGAAAAGGGCTGCTGGTACCCTGTAGGTCTGTCCAGGTGCCCCGCCAGCCCACCGGGCACTCGCGTGGGGCTGCGTTATGAACCCTGTTTGTAAAATAATAAATCATGTATTTACGGGGGGCACAGGGGGTGGGTAATGTATTTAATAAATAGAATGATGTTTATTGTGGGTCACTGTTGTTTTTATTGTGGGTACTGGGTGTGGGGGTATCCCTCTGCTTGTTTACAAACCGCGGTCACGTGATCGGGAACTTTAAATGCAGAGGGATACCGGCACCTCATAAAGGGGTCTCTATCTCGGGGAGCAGGGGGTCCCCGGACCTGAAACCAATGCGGTTCAGCTCCGGAGACCCCCTGCACATCTACACTATGAATAAAAAATGTATTTTAAATGTTTTTATATATATTCATTTATTTATTTAGATTTATTTATTTATTTTTTGTGCTGCTGCTGTGTGTGAGTTTTTTTTATTGTGGGTAGCG
>WSYH01004464.1:0-10314 GCA_036426205.1 Ascaphus truei | reverse complement strand
GGTAACGGTATGTGGGTAGGGGGTAGGGGTTAGACCTCAACAGTATGCACATCGGGTCCCCCCCCCCTCCTCCACATTTAAATACACTGCACTCACAGCAATCAGGCAGGGAGATTTACAGAAACATAGGGGGAGGGGGGTCTTTATACAGATCACAGTCAAGGAGGTGGGGTTAATACACCTCCCCCTCCAACCACATTTACATACATGCACTCACAGCAACACAGGCAGAGAGGATTTAACAGAAACATTAGGGGGGAGGGTGGGCTTTTAAACAGGATTACAATGAGGCAGCGAGAGATTTAACAGAAAACATTAGGGGGGAGGGGCTTTAAACAGATTACACTGAAGACAGAGAGATTTAACAGAAATTTAGGGGGAGCGGGGGGCTTTAAACAGATTAAACTGAAGGCAGACAGATTTAACAGAAACCTTAGGGGGGAGGGGCCTTTACACAGATTACACTCAAGGCAGGGAGATACAGGGGATGTACTGTAGTATGTTGTTATTGCAATGCTTCAATGTGTGTATAATGTATAATGTTTTTACAATTAGATAGATGTAATCCTTGGTATTGTAGGGTTAGCTTTGGTGTTTAAATTGTGTTTTCTGGTTGGCCCTTATAGTAATATTGATTTTTGTTACTTGATTGGTTAAAATAGTTGACTTGTTTGGAGTATCTGTTTTTGCTTGCAATATTGTTCACATTCATTTGCAGAATTTATATGGTGCATAGATTTTATTGCATCATTTATACAATGTAATGCTATGTATGGATTGGAAGGTGAGGTTTTTTCTTTGTCATTTGATGATTTAGATTGTAAGATCAGTTAGGATTATAAAGGAAATTCATTGTAATGTAGTGTGTCTGTATGGAGAAGTGTTATTGTAGGACAATATGGTTTTGATAACCTTCTACATTTATTTGTATATTGGTTCATCATGTGTGTGTATATACTGTGTATATCTCTCTCTCTTCTCTATATATATTATCATATATAGAACCAGTATATATATAAGATACAGTATTACTGGTATGCTAAGGTAGGTTACTATATTATATAATGTATATATAATATTATATAGATAGATATATATATATATGATATATATTAATAGATATTATGTATATAGGAAAACTGTATACTATATAATATAATATTATTTATACTATGTATTTATTTATTTAGATTTATTTATTAATTGTAGGGCGTGTGCGTGAATTTTTTTATTGTGGGTAGCGAGAGTGGTGTGAGGGGGTGTTTGGCCTTGGTGTGAGTTTAGGGACATGGGGGGGGGGGTTGCGGGTGCACTTAACCCTTACGACCGTAGCAGTTAATACCGCTACGGTCGTGATGAGGGTAAGTGCACCCGCTACCCCCCCGCAAGCCCTAAACAACCACGATGGGGCTAATACCCCTTCATCCACCCCCACTACCCGCAATAAAAAAAATACACACCACAGCAGCGCCACAATTATAAATAAATCTAAATAAATAAATGAATATAAATAAATACATTTAAAATACATTTTTATTCATAGTGTAGATGTGCAGAGGGTCTCCGGAGCTGAACCGCTTTGGTGTAGGTCTGGGGACCCCCTGCTCCCCGAGATACAGGCCCCTTTAGGGGTGGCCGGTATCCCTCTGCTTGGTTTAGCAGGCTACAGGCCGCGGTCACGTGATCGGGACCTTTAAATGCTGAGGGATACCGGCACCTCATAAAGGGGGCTGTATCTCGGGGAGCAAGGGGTCCCGGACCTGAAACCAACGCGGTTCAGCTCCCAAGACCCTCTGCACATCTACACTATGAATAAAAATGTATTTTAAATGTATTTATTTATATTCATTTATTTATTTATTTAGATTTATTTATTTATTTTTTGGGCGGCTGCTGTGTGTGAGTTTTTTTTATTGTGGGTAGTGGGGGTGGGTGAAGGAGGTATTAGCCCCAACGATGGTTGTTTAGGGCTTGCGGGGGGGTAGCGGGAGGGGTTAACCCCTTCATGACCGTAGCGGTATTAACTGCTATGGCCGTGAAGGGGTTAAGTGCACCCGCAACCCCCCCACAAGTCCTAAACTCACACCAAGGGCCAAATACCCCCTTCACCCACCCCCGCTACCCACAATAAAGCGGGCACGGTGGGTTAACCCCTTCATTGCCTTAGCGGCTATCAGCTATGGTAATGAAGCAGCATTTCTGTATTTTAATAATATTATGCAGGAGCAGGGGTCCCCTGAGCATTAATTTCTGGCTCAGGGAACCCCCTGCTCACTGTGCAATATTATTAAAATACAGAAATGCTGCTTCGTTACCATAGAACATAGCCGCTAAGGTAAGGAACGAGTGTTTATTTATATATGTGTTTTATTTATACTGTACATGTGCAGAGGGTCTCCTGAGCAGAAACGTTTTTGTTTTAAGTCCGGAGACCCCCTGCTCCCCGAGATACAGGCCCCTTTATGGGGTGCCGGTATCCCTCTGCTTTGTTTACATGTCGCGGTCACGTGATCGGGACCTTTAAATGCAGAGGGATACAGGCACCTCATAAAGGGGGCTGTATCTCGGGGAGGAGGGGGTCCCCGGACCTGAAACCAGTGCGGTTCAGCTCCGGAGACCCTCTGCACATCTACACTATGAATAAAAATGTATTTTAAATCATTTTTAATGTGCCGATGTTTGCACAGAGAGAGCAGCGGTTCTCTCTCTGCTGCAAACACATCTTGCCCCCACCGGCCTACAGTATCATTGATGTGCATGTACAGTACTGTATGTGTACAGTACTGTATGTTAGGGGTTATAGGGGTTGTTGTTATACAGTATATATATATATGTATATATATATACTGCATTACAATTCATGAATTTATGCCATCTGGCGGACACGCAAAGCATTGCAGCCTAGTAAATCCTGAACCATTATTAATTAACACATCAACCGCGCGTCAGCCGGGCATGCGCCTGGCTGGGAAGGCAAAAGGAGCCCGGCATGCTCCGGTTGAACAATGTGGCATTCCAGGAACATGCCAGGTACAAGCCGGTGATTAGTAAGAATAATGTCTGCCGCAGCAGTATGGTTAAAGTCAATAAACCCCTCAAGAGCATAAGGCATCCCCTATGATAGGACAAAGGTAAACATGGGAGGGCAACTGGGGGTATCCGGAATAAATCCAAGGTGCAGGGTTCCGTGAGTAGCGTGCAATCCTGTAAAGTGAAGATACCAGCAACAAAAGAGCAGAACTTCTGCTCTT
This sequence comes from Ascaphus truei, assembly GCA_036426205.1. Classification (NCBI taxonomy): domain Eukaryota; kingdom Metazoa; phylum Chordata; class Amphibia; order Anura; family Ascaphidae; genus Ascaphus; species Ascaphus truei. The sequence continues at coordinate 7,063 of WSYH01004464.1, read as the reverse complement.
TTGTTGCTGTTATGCATTACCGTCCATATCTACTAAGCGATTTATTAAACCAATGTTTCCGTCCACTGCACTGGACCGAAACCTTGGTTTAATAAACCGCTTGAAATCTTCGATAGGTTTTGCTACTCTTTTTCTTCTCGTTGTCAGTAAGGATACCTCATGAATTATTATTATTTATGCACTATCACACATATATATATATATATATATATATTTATATTCACTAATTAAATGTACTGTATACTGTACATTGCAAATATTCACATCTGTATTCATATATATTTATTATAGAATATTAATACATGTGTTAATAGATATACATGTTTGTTATTTTGAGGATATATTTAATGTAATCTTTAGAGTCAACCATTTTTATTAACTCCAATACGTGGAATTATCTAATTAGTTACGCTTATTGAATGATAACATTTATGCTCAATATACTTTTTAAAATTAATGTAATCCACTGATACACATTTTAGTGTCATTTTCCATGATATATGCTTCCCATCTTGTGCGTTATCTTGTACATTTTTATTAATGTTTATTTAATTGTGTAATGGTTTAATTGATTGATTATCCAACGGAAGATTGCACTTTTGTGTGTATATATATAAACACAAAAGAAGAAAAAGAAACCTCTCAAAAAGCACTCAGACTAGTAATGCAAATAATAATAATACATTTATTAAATCAAAATATGAAAGAAAACAAAAAACCGCTGACTGAAACCCTGACTAACTGGACTTAAAAAATTGTCATAGGACAGAAAAAATAATAGATAACCCAAAAAGGACTAACATAAAAATACAATATTATAATGAACAGACCCTCAATGAATGAAACCACTATGGGGACAATGTACCCATAGTGATCCACAACCGGCCGGTCATATAGAGGAGATAATGAACAATAAACTTTTTAGAGACCAAAAACTCTAAAGAAAAAAATAATTGCTTTTAAAAACCACCAGGAAAAATATAAACATAACATGGATAAATATACCAAGCCTACTATGCTAGTGTGTGGGGCACTGTGATGAAATGACCCAATGACATGAAACTATGAATATAGCACATAACAAAATACAGTAAGGTACTTCAGTGACCCAAAACACAAAACCACAATAGGAGCATGTACAGGAGAGAGACTCATATACTACAAACCAGTATGATTACTGCATGATAACAATAATATATGAAAAAGTATACTCAACTCCTGTATGGCAAGAATAACATGGATCCGGATGTAGAAAAAGATCCTGGATGGTAATAACCACAGACACAATACAAGGGCTACATATAAGGAAAGTCCCAGCAAATGATAAAGTCCAAATAGGAGCCAGCAGTCAGGGCCAGCAGCACATAAGTACCACAACGCGTTTCGCCCAATAGGGCTTCTTCTAAGGTGGTAATTGGGCCATAGAGCATGTCCGGTTTAAAAAGGCATTTCGTGATGACGTATTTCGCGCCAAAAAAGTCCCGTATCCATACATATTAAAAGGTTTGACTGCCGCGCATGCGCATCACGAATATCCATACCAGGTCCCAGGTAGATGGCGCTATAACCAGGCAGTTGCTGCTTCCATAATAGAACAGATTTCTCAGAGCCCAAGATAGCGTAGTGACGTCATATTCACGCAGCGACGGGAGTCCAATTCCCGCGCATGCGCACGGCGGACCTCCATATCGAACATCCAGATAAACAGGAATGAAGCCGGGCGCTTTGCAAGCTAATCCCATAGAGACTGGGATAGCGCAATGACGTCATCCTTGCACCGCAACGGGGGTTCCAATCCCGCACATGCGCATAAGTGAGCCCTCGCATCAAACACCCAAATAAACAGAACTGTAGCCGGATAATTACCTGCTTTCATAGCAGGCAGGGTAAAAGTGCCGATACTCATGTGACTTACACAGCAGCAAACCCCATATCCAAAATAGGGAGACTTTGGAGACGAGAAGGTCCATCGTTGTAGTTATACCATCAGTGCACACTCAAAGTATAATTTGCTATTTTTAGATTTAACAGATGTTATAATATAATAGCGCAACCATTATTTAACTTCTTAAAGGTGTTAGCCTTTATTCAGTAGACAGAGATAAAACACATACTCCAAGGGTATGATATCTCCACTGTAAGGAAATCCTCAGGATTCAGTGAATATTAATTAATATCTATAATAGTGGAAAAGAAAAAAGAGTCAATGTACCAAATAAAACCAAACCATTATCAGATCAGTACTAAAATACTAGAACAGTAAAGGGGAAAATACATTAGATGTAATTATTGTAGCTGAAGTAACAGGAGAGAAAGGAAAGGATCACTGCAAACAACTGTAAATAAATAAAAAAAAAAAAACAGTCATTGCGCTATCCCAGTCTCTATGGGATTAGCTTGCAAAGCGCCTGGCTTAATTCCTGTTTATCTGGATGTTCGATATGGAGGTCAGCCGTGCGCATGCGCGGGAATTGGACTCCCGTCGCTGCGTGAATATGACGTTACTACGCTATCTTGGGCTCTGAGAAATCTGTTCTATTATGGAAGCAGCAACTGCCTGGTTATAGCGCCATCTACCTGGGACCTGGTATGGATATTCGTGATGCGCATGCGCGGCAGTCAAACCTTTTAATATGTATGGATACGGGACTTTTTTGGCGCGAAATACGTCATCACGAAATGCCTTTTTAAACCGGACATGCTCTATGGCCCAATTACCACCTTAGAAGAAGCCCTAGTGGGCGAAACGCATTGTGGTACTTAGTACTGAGTGCATAAAATGGCATTTTAGTGTTCTGGTTTTTAAGTACCTGAAATTGACACAGTAGCACAGTAGCACAGTACTGTACACATTACAATGTATTCATTTCATTGCATTTAATTGCACACAATCCATGAAATTCAAACAAAGCAACATGATAAACACGTGTGCCTGGGGCGATTGGCCGCGTTAATGCCGCGTGGAGTACAGCAGCAAACACGAAAAAGGCTCTGTGATTTATTCGAATAACGGCCGCTGCATCTGTATACCCTTTCTTAACCTCTTGATGGAAGAACCCTTCCAGTCTTATCATGATGTTGATATTCTTGTGTTGAGAATGATCAATTTAAACTGATACTTTAAAAGGATCCACTTTAAAGTAATTTATTAGTCTGTGGCCACGATTCACTTAGTCCCAATTTCAGGGAATGGTACTACGATATTTCCAGGGGAAAAGGGTGGTACTAGGCATGTATGAGAGAGGAAAAAAGGAGACACAATAGAATAATATCGTTGGGACTCTCACAAATAAAAATCTGCAGTAACCTTCAATGGTTGTACTCACATACTGCTAAACAACATTAGGCACATCACAATCAGTGGCAGTGTTGCTGTGTGGAGGATATAGGCAATCTCAGGAAGAAGATAAGAAAAAACACCATAATCACAATATGTAAAATCCAACAAACTTTATAAAAGATAAAAAAAATCCACTCCTACAGAATGCGTATTTACTAGATGGCTAATCTTTAAGGCAGTGTTAAGGCATGATGTATCTCCTGAGGAAGCTGGGCGCAGCGAAATGCGGGTCAGAGTCAAGGAGGCATCACATTGGAAGATGAACTGCAGTTTAATTCACGGAGGTTCCCGGGCAGCCGCTGTCAGAGGGAACACCAGCAGAGAGCCAATAGCTGGCTACACCAGCATCACACTACGGAGATGGTAAGATTGTCTTCTGTACCATCACTCTTTTTTATTTGTAACACTGCCTTAGTCTCCCATAACAAAAATACTGTTGGGCTGCAGTGATAGGATGCTAAGGCATGTGCTGTCATTTAGGTGGCAGGTGCAACTGCTGCTACCAAGCAGAACAGAGTCTGTGGAGGGGTGCATTGTGGTCCCATATGAGGACATTGTATGCAGGGTATAATATGGCACAGAGGTGGTTAGATGCTTTCTGTGCAAGAGCTGGGGCACGTTCACAAGAGCGGCCCCAGACGGAATATAAGATCTACCCCAGCTCCTGCACACTCTCCTCCCTCTGCCAAACAATTCTGTCCTGCTGAGCCCACCATAGCGGGGCCTTTGAGGGCTCAAGTCCCCCTGAGGCCGTAGGAGAGGTTGCTGCCCCATATCTGGCAGCGACTTCCCCCACAAGATGGGGAGAAAAGAAAAAGGCCACCCTCTGTTATTGCTGTCTTCCCCCACGCACACGCTACCCACAATATATGAATCATACAGGGTGCGGGTGAGTGGAAGGTAAGTCCCACTGGGGAAGCAGTATCACCCTCTCCTTGGGAATCTCCCCCAGGATGAGAAGGGTAAACATTACTATGTTCACCCACTAAAGACTCCTAAACAGAACAGGGCATCTGTTCTGCACAGTGTGGTTTTGTCCGGCCTACTCGTATGTCTTCACCTTCCGAATCTCGGTGTATCTGAAAGCTCCCCATCCGCGATGTCATCCTCCGCAATCCTCAGCAATCCTCAGGATCAGGTAAAATTTTCTTTCTTCAATATTCTTTCTTGAATCTTCTTTCTTCTTTCTTTGTAATACATAGGGAGATGTCTCCTCGACTTTTTAATCTAAAATGAGATGGAACAGGCCTTATATAAGGCCTGTGACATCACATTTTAGGGTCAGATGGTACAGCTCCATCCGATTGGACGCTGTCCATTTAACAAGCTTTTTTTTTTTTAAGTATGTGACATCATCTCAAAGGGAGGTAAGTCACATCCTTAAACCAAAATGACTGGTTAAATATCAGTGCTCGGTTTGCTGATGGTAAAGGGGATGGGTGAAAATTGTACTTGCCCCAGGGTGGGTGGTTAGTCCTACCAGGAGTGTTGCGGGAGGAGTTAACCCCTTTATTACCTTAGCGGTTATTAGCGCTAAGGTAATGACAGGGTTTACCCTCCCACTATCCACCTGGTATGCCTAAACACCCACCTTTGGCCAAATAACACCTTTATAGTTGCCCCGCAGTGAGTGTTTAGGCCTTGCAGGAGCGATTAACCCCCCATTACCTAAGCAGTTACAACCACTAAATTAATGACAATGTTAACCCCCACCCCTCGTAAAGGCCTAAACACCCACCCTGAAGCAACTACCCCCTTCACCCACCCCCTCTACCACCAACACCACACAGGAATTGGCAACATTTACATTATCCAAAGAAGTCTAATAGCGCTTTTGCCCATTACAATTATCAATACAGTGCAATACACTCAAATATATTACTATAAAAATACATTATTATAAAATAAAACTCTAGCCATTTAATCCATTGATTGTCACTGTGGTAATCTATTATCTCAACGGGTCACAGATAACCATGTTGGCAAGCAATGCTACAACTCCCCGCCCCCTTCCACAATGTAATGGGCAAAAGGCCTAACATCCATATCTGGATAATAGAGCATTTGCCCATTAAAAATAAAACATTAGCCAGCATATAGTAAATAAAGGGAAGCCTTACCACCCTCCCTGGGGAAACTAACCCCACCTCCCACAAATGGACAAAATCACTAGTAGCCAGATATGACTAAAATAACATTGACCTTACAGTGCAATATATGACACAGTAGGCAATAAAACCATTGATTGTTACTGTGGTAACCTATGCCCATAAAGGTGGCCCATATTACCACAATGGCAATGAATGGGCATCCTAATAAATAATACACAATTGAATAAAATACAATACCCGTCTTTCCTATCTTTACCGGGATGAAGAGTCATCTTCCTCAATCAACTGCAGCACTAACTCTTGACCCACGAAGCAATGATGCTCATATTGAACAACACCATGATGCACAGAAGTCCACGATCCTTAGTTGCTTGCAGAGGAGGCCCCGGTCAAGCACGGTGGTGGAGGGGTGATGATTTGGGCTTGTTTTTGCAGCCACAGGACCTGAGAACCTTGCAGTCATTGAGTCTACCATGAACTCCTCTGTATACCAAAGTATTCTAGAGTGAAATGTGAGGCCATCTGTCCGACAGCTAAAGCCTGGCCGAAATTGGGTCATGCAACAGGACAATGATCCCAAGCACACCAGTAATGGATGAAAAAGAAAAGAATCAAGGTGTTGCAAATGCCCAGTCAAAGTTCAGACCTCAACCCGATTGAAATGCTGTGGCTAGACCTTAAGAGAGCTGTGCATAAACAAATGCCCACAAACCTCAATCAACTGAAGCAACGTTATAAAGAAAAGTTGGCCAAATTTCCTCCACAACGATGTGAGAGACTGATAAAGTCATACAGAAAACGATTACTTCAAGTTATTGCTGCTAAAGGTGGTTCTACAAGCTATTTAATCATAAGGTGTACTTAGTTTTTCACACAGCTTCTCCATTTTGGCTTTATTTTTGTTAAATAAATCATGACACGGTGTAATATGTCATGTGTTGTTGTTCATCTGAGGTTGTATTTACCTAATTTTAAGACCTGCTAAGGAACAGATGATTGTTATTATGTACTTATATGTAAAACCACAAGTGTATGTGTGTGTATATATATATATATATATATATATATATACATACATACATACATACATACATACATACATACATACATACATACATACATACACATCATAATCAATCCAGGGGTCCAGTAGAGCTCAACCATGAAGCCCTTGGTTAATAGTAAATCGCAGTTTAAATCTTGACTGGGAGAACAATATGGATGCAATGCACGGGTCAGACTTTGCTGGCGTGTGCCAATGGAAATAAGTGACTTTCTTACATTCTATTGGTTCCCCCAGTGGCCATAAATGTAGATTTCTGCTAATAACCGCCGAACATGTACAGTATAGTTTAATTGACTGATGACAGAAGGGATCCAGATCCTGGGGACATCACAGTTGAGCTCCACCTCTTTAAACAAACTCATAAAATTAAGTTAAGGGGGGAGGGGATTGCTGCTTTAAAAAGTGCAAACACGTATCTATTTGAATAGATGTGAACAAATGCAATAGAAAAACCATGGAATTCAGAGGGTGTACTTTCTTTTTCACACGACTGTGTGTGTATGTATGTAAATATGTGTGTGTGTGTGTGTGTGTGTGTGTGTGTGT
>WSYH01004463.1:0-53077 GCA_036426205.1 Ascaphus truei | reverse complement strand
AAACCACACTAACACACACACACACACACACAACACACCACACAACACTCACCACACACACACTTACCCGCAAGGCAGGGGGTCGCACATGGCAGCAGTGGGCCTCCGTATGGCATTGGGCCCTTCACATGGCTCTGCAAGGGGCCGCCCCACCCCCTCCAGAGGGGGGACGCCGACGCCAGCAGCATGCCCCCCCCCCCCCCCCGGAAGCGGCTGACGCCGCAGCACGCCCCGCCCTCAGAGTTTACACCTTCGACTGAAGGCCAATCCGGAGATCTATTTTTTTAAATAGAGCACTTACCTCTGGCGTACTCCTGGCATCTCCCCCTGCAACTCACTTCAATATGGCTGCGCGCGTCACAATGTCACGCGGCATTGGCCATGGCAAGTGGTGCACGCATGACTTTGTGACGTAAGTAGACGTCTTGTTATCATTACAATGTGTGTACACGTGATTCTGTTACTTCAAGTGCCGTTCTGTTGGCATGGCAACGCAACATAATTTGACGCAGTGGTTGCAGGGGAAGATGCCGGAAGACGTTGCCACAACGGGAGGGTATAAACTTTAGTCTTACATGTTAGTCTGGGTGCACTAGGGTAGTGGCAATAGCATAAAAAGAGGTCTCTTTCCCCAAAGACAGGGAATGTATGGAAACCCCAATACATGCACTGTAAGATCTAATTTGTTCAGAATTGGTATCAGCTTAAGAAGCAGAATGCACTTGAAAAATGTTGTGAACTGTAATAAAAAACCATTGAGGTAACCCCTATGATAGTGTATTAGTGATATGGTTCAAATAATTTTTATTTCTAACAAGATGAAAAATAATGGGGCATAACTACAACAATGCAAATGTGAATATTAGGTCTCTTAAGTGTCCCAGCATCTAGATAAAGAGGGGGGCTTTTTGGAGCCAGATATAAATTCCAGATAGTCTTTCTAGATTCAAGTGAGCAAGGGCTGAATGTAAAAACCCTTTTAGATCCAGTTATGAGTTTGTCAGGATGATGCAGTGCAGAGTATGGGATAAACAGTGGACAGCCAGGATAGGTATTCCTGATAGAATGGAGGTTATAACTCTGCAGCAGCACAGTCCTGGTAGTATACTTGCTCAGACTTGCTTAGGTTCCTAGATGGATATTCGTGGTCAGACGGTAGGGAGGGAAGTATCTCTCAGCTCCCTGCCTAGTAGCTGGCCCGTCAGGGGGGAGAAGGGCCTGTAGGGATTTCCCCTTCCAACAGCTGAGGGGAAAACGGGAGAAGCCACCGGGTAAGGGATTTCCCTCCTTAGAGCGAGCTGGGAGAAGCACGGTTAGGGAGGATTTCCCATGCTAACAGCTGAGTGCTGTATCATAGCTGTCCATCAAGCAGGGAAAGAGCAGGGCTCGGGGTTCCCTTAATACAGCTGAGTGCTTGTGTGACAGATCGGCAGACTGTACGCAGAGGCGGCACACAGCGTGTCATGAGTGAGTGGACGTCAGCGGACTGCCCTCACACCGGAGGTTTAATGGTAAACCCGTAGCCCGGAGATACATGGTCAAAAACCCGAAGTCTTTGGGTGAAACCCGGAAGTGGTGGCAACCCGGAAACCGAGAGTGGTGTGTGTGTGTATGTATATTATATATATGTAACCCTTTTTGTGAACCGGCCGACCCACCCAATCTCACATTGGCCCTCGTGGTCTAACCGGCCCTTTCCCTGCAACACACCTGCTCAAAAGGGACTACTGGTACTGCATAACAACCTGTGGCTCCAGGAGATTTGAGCCTCCGCTAGCTGGGAGCCTGGGGAAACCCTTACATTACCTGGTGACAGCGCCTCCACTTACTCCACGGAAGGTCGTGGGTGACTGCGCAGTCACTAAATTAAGCTAGGGCCCAGTTGGTGCACTATAAATACTTCAGAGATACCTTCCGAGCACTCCGATGCTCGGGACCGCAACACACTTCTCAAAGGGTCAGACGTCCGTCTGATCCTTTCCAGGTTACTTCTGCCGGTAGAACCCAACGAGGGTCCCACCGTCCCCGGGAAATGCAACCGGATCACGGCAGCACCAACCGCATGGGCAACAAGCAACCGCCGCTATCCTTCCTATCACAAACTACTCCTAGAGTGACAGCAACCCTAACCTAGGGCCTGTCCCTGATGAACCGAAACTGGGATGGCTGGGGAAACTCAAGGGCTGTGGAACAAAACCTACCCCCCTCCCCGACTACCAGTCCTATCTGTAACTGGCTAACTAACAGCCTAAATCACCTGTCAGCCTGCAGGGATTCACACACGCTTCACGCACACTGCACGCACTGCGCCCAGCACATGCAGCGACCAACACACAACAGGACACCTGGATCCCCAGCAAATCCACTGCACTCACGTGTGCCTATTTGCCAGTGCGCACAGCCTTATCCGCTGTGGCATGCCAAACTGCACCTCCACACCTAAGGGTCACCTCCCTAGCTATGGCCGTTCCCTCTTCAGTTACCCCCTGCCCTTTACGGGAATTGGGGCCTGCCTGGGGATACTCGGAGAACCCTTACCTGGTACAGGAGCCACGACGCTCCCTGTACCCTCCTACTCCTTCCTCTCCTCTGCCTCAACTGGACTCAGCAAAGCCCGGGAAATGTATCTATTCCCGGGCTGAGCTTCTCCAGCCCTATTGGCACACTCAGGCACACTGATGCCTGTTCTCCTAAGCCTCTGGGAATTGTAGTTCCCAGGGGTGTCTAAAGCATTGGGGCCGCGTGCGCACTGCCCTGCGGCATGCGCGAAACCCCCTAATGGCCGCCACCCCTTTCCTACACTTCCTAGTCTCGCGCGATCTCTCCCTATCCCTGGAGTCCTATCGCGCGCTTCCGCCCCTACTGCGCATGCGCGAACTAACGCGCAATGGCGGCGCCCTCTCCTTCGCAAGCCGGAACCGGTGGCAAACGACGATCGCGGCCCCAGCGGACCGGCCCGATCGGTCCCCGGCAACCGGCCTGCACCGCAGGGCAACGCGCTACTCCCTGCTCTGGCCCCCACCCTCGCGAAGTGCCGGCGGGTCCGTCGCAGCCTCCGGCGGCACCCGCTACCACACCCGGAACGGGAGGGGCCAGGGATTTCAAATTTACCTCAGGGCTACATTCTCCCCTTCGCAGAATCCAACGCCCCTCGCTGGGTAGCAACCATACAGCGGGTTTATAATGGAAATGCATAGTAAATAGTACATCACATACAAGCAATTCCACATGTACCCAACATCCCCGCATGGAATACCCGAGGAGGCCAGCTGAGTCTCAGAGTGGAGTGCCCCAAAATACTGGGTGAGGGTATCCCACTTGACTCCTGTGGTTCTTTGGAGCTCAAGACCTGTCCCTTTCACCAACCAACTTCTCCCTCTCGCAGAAAAAAATGTACGGGGTCCGGGTGTGTTGACCTATTCCGGATCCTCCGGTTTCATCTCACGGGAGACAGGGAGGCTCAGTCTCTTTCCTCGGTCCACCACATGGCGAACATAGCGCTCCATCGCGAACTGGGAGAGGCCACAACTACCAGAGCGGGTCTCAACAGAGTCTTTGTCCTTGTCTTGTCTTTGTCAGCAACCCTTTAACGGTGACTTCTTCCGCGGACGGCAATTCTTCGGGTAGGCCCGGGCTTGAGAAGGCCAAGCTTGGGAGACTCCTCGTGCAGGAGTATGTGTCGCTCCGGTACGCTACACCGGATACCTTGGTGAGGTCGAGTTCATCCACGATCTGCAGAGATCTTGGGGGAGCACCTCCACCAGGACGATATGACGGGGTGAAGAGCCCATCGCCCGGGTGGTGACCCTACCTCTGGAGTCACCAGGCTCCACGATCAACGGGGAGCTCACACCGACACCCTCGGGCAGTCAACTTACACCCTATGTTTGTCGGCAGGTAATGATCCCAAGCCTGGGACGCTGGTACCTCGGTGGTAGGGGACTGCAGTTTGCAGGGCACAAGGGCCCACATCATGGCTGCATCAGTTGAGGTGGTTGGCTCGGTCACCTCATGGAGTGGTCCGCCGCGCAGGCGCATCATCACGCTCGGTTGGTCGCTAGAATCACCACACATGGGCGGGGGTATAAAACACCTTAGCCTGGCCTTCCTGGATCTGTGGTTCTGGTTCGGGGTGGTTCTTGCTCGGGAACCGGGTCTGGAACCGACATCTGGGGTTCCAACTTCTGGAGCTCGCCTTCAGCGGCTCCGCCTCAGCGTATGGTAAGTTCATGTGGCAACGGGCCTCCACCACCACCATGGCTGAAGTAGTAGAGCATAGTAGCGGCTTCACCCACTCGGGCTAGCACCATCAGGCGCCCCTTTCTCCGCAAGGTTCCGGCATCAGAGATTCCTGCTCCTCCATTGCACGTCCCTTTGAGAGGGTAGCAACAGTGGTCTGGACAACGGGTCCCGGACGGCCTCTGGAATCAAAACAAAACTGAGGACAAATATCATTTACTGTAGGAGGGAGGTCCGGCTCCTCCTCTTTGTCTCGGCTGGTTCCGCGCCTGAGGCAGGATAGGCTTTAGGAACCAGGCCCGCAACACTCACATTGGGGCTCCACGCCAGTGCCTCCCTCCGGGAACAGCCAATTTGAGGCTCCAACACTGGGTAAACGTTCTCCATCCACCTCAGTGACCTGAAACCTAACTGTAACTGAGATGGTCGACTCCATCTTTAAGGGCTTCACTCAGGCAGGGGCACATTAGCATCGTGACCTCCATTCCTGGCAAATTCCAGGGCTCATACAATCAGGAGTGTAACCCTGGCAGTCTCTCTTCCTCTCGGGGAGGGAACACTCCATTTCTGACAACAGAGTCCTTTTCCGCTGGCGGTTTTGGGTTTGCAGGAAATGCGCCGCCCAGTCAGGACACTTAGGCCCTTGGGTCAGCTCACCAACGGCACACTCACATTCATCAGTCGGCCGTGCAGGCATTCTTCCTTGTCTACCACGGTCAGCGTGAGGGCAACTGGTGACTCAGATGCTACCGTCCAGCCAGCACACCCATCGCTTTCCATTCTTATTTTTAACGCACACGGGCACACACACCATTGGCAAGACTAAATGGGGGGGCCGTACGATTCTATACAGCCAAGGGGTGTTTTTCTCGGCATCCCTTGATGTCCTTAGGGGGAACAGAAATTTCTGATTTCTGTCAAGACACTCCCTCCCCTGGTGGACTCTATAGGAGGAGCAGCACAGTCTTTCAGGGAATGTTGCGAGCTCTGTTCTGGTCACTCACAGTGTGGGGGCGGGGCTCTGGCTTTCCGCACAGTCCGGGAGAAGGTTTGCAACATTTTCCTGTGCATGCTGGCAGTCAGCCGCAACAGTGCCATTGATTTGGCGGGAGCCGCCATTTTAGGTGGGGCTACGGTCAATGTCTATGGCTATCGGTGCAGGTAGAAACTGCCAAGTCAGGGTAGATAAGGGGCACCCATCGGTCGGACCCCCGGGCCAAATTTAAGAACTTAGGGCCATTTCCTCGCTTAGGGTCTGGCTACATATATCAGGACAGTACTCCATTGCACGGTTGTCATCATACCTTCGCCCTCTGACCCACGTACCCGACGTCCAGGAGCTTCCGAACCTGACGCCTGACGGGACCTCTAACAAGGGCACGGCCAGCCCGGACTGCCCCCACGGCAATCACGCGGTTAGGAGTCACGTTCACTTCAAGGCCCAAGCGTAGACCTCCTGCTTTGAGAGCACCCCACATGGTGGAACACAAAATAGGACACAATTTAGAAAAACATGTTACAGGGCACCCACAGGTCTGATATCTCTCAGCAGCGCCTCCAAATGTAACCCTTTTTGGAACCGGCCGACCCCCCCCCCAATCTCAACATTGGCCCCTCGTGGTCTAAACGGTCCCTTCCCTGCAAACACACCGCTCAAAAGGGACTACTGGTACTGCATAACACCTGTGTCCAGGAGATTTGAGCCTCCGCTAGCTGGGAGCCCTGGGGAAACCCTTACCATTACCTGGTGCAGCGCCTCCACTTACCCAGAGGATCCCCGTTATGAAAGATAGCCCTGGGGTTAAGAAATACAAAAAACACGTATACGATAAACCAATAATAACACTTTACTTAACACGACATATAAACATTACATAACATAACATGACATCACCTGATGCTCTACCCGCACTCACCTCCCCAATGTCTGGTGCTCCCAACCAGTGTCCTGTGATCCCCCCACCACCAATGTCCGTACTCCTACGGAAGGTCGTGGGTGAATGAGCAGTCACTAATTAAGCTAGGGCCCAGTTGGTGCACTATTTAATACTCAGAGATATTTTCTTCGAGCACTCCGATGCTCGGGACGCAACACAATTATCAAAGGGTCAGCTTACGCGTGTCTGTCCTTCCAGGTACTCTGCCGGTAGACCCAACAGGGGTCCACCGCTCCCCGGGAACTGCAACGGATCACGGCAAACACCACCGCATGGGGAACAGCAACGCCGCTAACCCTTCCTATCACTAACTACTCCAGAGTGGACAGCAACCCTAACCTAGGGCCTGTCCCTGATGAAACCGCAAACTGGGATGGCTTGGGGAAACTCCTAGGGCCTGTGGAACCAGAACCTACCCCCTTTCCCTAGCTACCCAGTCCTATCTGTAACTGGCTAATCCTAACAGCCTAACTCACCTGCAGCCGACACACAAGCTCACACTGCAGCCTGCAGGGATTCACACACGCTTCACGACACTGCACGCACTGCGCCCAGCACATGCAGCGACAACACACACAGACACCTGGATCCCGCAGCAAATCCCTGCAACTCACGCTTTGCCTATTTGCCAGTGCGCACAGCCTTATCCGCTGTGGAACTGCCAAACTGCACCTTCAACCACCTAAGGGTCACCTCCCTAGCTATGGAGTTACTCTTCAGTTACCCCTGCCCTACCGGGAATTGGGGCTGCCTGGGATCTAGGGAGAACCATACCTGGTACAGGAGCCACGCGCTCCCTGTACCCTTCCTAATCTTCCTTCTCTCTGCCTCACTGATCAGCAAAGCCCGGGAAATGTATCTATATTCCTGGCTGAGCTTCCTCCAGCCCTATTGGCCACAATCAGGACCTGATGCCTGTATCCTAAGCCTCCTGGAATTGTAGTTCCCAGGGGCTGTCTTAAAGCATTGGGCCGCGTGCGCAATGCCCTGCGCATGCGTGAACCCTAATGGCCGCCTCACCATTTCCTACCATTCCCTAGTCTCGCGCGATCTCTCCCTAATCCTGGAGTCCTATCGCGCGCTTCGCCCTACTGCGCATGCGCGAAACAACGCGCAATGGCGACGCCCTCTCCTTCGCAAGCCGGACCGGTGGCAAAGCGCGATCGCGACCCTAGCGACGGCCGATCGCGTCCCCGGCAACCGGCCTGCACAGCAGGCAACGCGCTAATCCTGCTCTGGCCCCCCACCCTCGCGAAGTGCCGGCGGGTCCGTCGCAGCCCGGCGGCACCCGCTACCACACACGGCAATGCGGAGAGGGGCAGGGATTTCAAATTTACCTCGGGGCTACATAATTATATATATATATATATATATATATATATATATATAGATATATATATATATTTATATATACAGTGGTCGACAACATCACCAAAAAATCTACTCGCCAAACAAAAAAATCTACTGCCACTTAGTACCACACGGTGCGCTTGGGCCAAATAGGAGCTCGCACGATGTTAATCCACACGCCTGGGGCGTGCAAAGATAGGTTTGTCGAACACTGTTAGGTTTATATATATATATATATATCTATAATGATATGAGACTATAATAGATTTATATATATACTAGAGGTATACACACATAAGCTACATACATACATACAATATTTGGGTTATGTGTGGGTGAAAGGGCGAACTGGAAAACCTGCCACCATATATCATATAGCAGTAGTATTTTATATGCTTACGGTGGAGGGTTTTCAATCACCTTTCACCACCATAACCCAAATAATGTATTAGTATGTATGTATTGTGTTGGTGTATATATATGGTTGGTCTGGAAGTGCGCGGTTAACTGGCCTTGCATTCTGATCCAGGCTATGTTTAAAGCTGCTGGTTAAAACAGCGAGCATTGGTATCAGGGTTCCACGTAATTAATGGATTTTAAGACAAAAGTGTGGCACTTTGTGTTCATTTGCATGTCATTTCCAGAATCTTGCTGCAGTGGAGCACTGTAGTGCTAGGTGCTATGGTGAAAAGAAAGGTGTGCCACAGACCTGCTCAAGACAGTGAAGTGGCTTACACGTAATATTTATTTGATATATGATATAAAGCTAATGTGTGCACAGAAACCAGGGTTGGTACATAAACTCAATATACAGGGCTCAGGATACTGAACAGTTTCGTCCTGTCTAGCTGAACAGGGCAGGCCTGTGGTACAGCGGCATCTCCATTCCACAGTTTGTCTGCTGCCTCTGTTTTCTGTCACCGTCATGACTGATTAGAGTTCAGGTATATACGCCTGTTTCTGTTTCCTGAGCCACCGCCCAAGAGACTGGAAGGACTCTGAATACGGCAGAGGGGTGAGAAGAGCCTCTTTCCAAATCGCTTCATTCAATTCTGTTAGTTTGCTCTAAAGACTGCAAAGGGTAATTATTTTGTTGGTGGAAGTGGACAAGCCACTTCAACTCTGGTCACGGGAAATCTAGTTTAGTATCGGGTCTAGACGAAGCAGTGCTTTTGTTTGGGCTTTGTTTCTGTTTATTTAAATGTGGCAGTTCTCGTGCCTGGGGACTGAACATAAACCAGGCATAAGCCTGTTTAAAGGACAGTACGTGACGTCTATCCATTAACTACCCTAAAAGACCGTGTTCATAACAGCCCGGACAGACGGCGGAGCCCCGGATGTAAGCGTTTGTCACATTATGGTGGATGGAATGCGGGCAGAACTGAAAGGTCTGGGGGTTTTAAAGAAACTTTAAAAAAAAAAAAAAAAAAAAAAAGAAGGTTTTTTTTTCTCTCTCTCCAAACAAGGATGGAAGACGTGGTGAGTGCGCTGGTACGCAATGTCGTGTCCAGAAAAGACGCGATGAAGCCCCGAGCAACCAGAGCGAGTTGAAACCCAGCGAAGCTATGTAATAGCCCAGCAAGAGACTAATGCAAACCAGAAAGAGAACAAATCCTGCTCGCTGAGGAGAGGAGAAAAAAGCGTTCGCTCAGGGCCTTAAGCAGGAACTCGAGATCCTGAGTGGGACTATCAGTAACGTTCCCCTGGAGAGATGCAGCCCCAGGTTCGAAAATCGACCAGGGGCAAGCCATACCTTCCAGAAGAATGGGACCCGGATGAGGTGGAAGCCTATCTTCTCACGTTGAAGCACGGCCAGGAGCAAGGGATGGCCAGAAGCTGCAGTGGGGCGGTACTAATCGCACCCTTCACAGCAGGCGAAAACCCCAGAAGGCTACTTTGATCTAGAGACCAGCCGAAGCAACGATGCATGCAAAAATTGAAGTCGAGATCCTCGCCGCCTCGGCGTAACCACGGCTGTTCGTGCCCACAAAGGTTTCACGCATGAGTCTTCCACGCATGGATTAAAAGCCACCCAAACGCAACGCCAGATGATGAACCTCATCCACATCGCCCGGAGAAGTTTGCATACAACCCGAGATCAAACTCAGCAAGCCCACATCAGGTGAACGGTGGTCAGGACCAGTTCTTGAGGGAAACTCACTCTGCCTTACGCGTGGGTCAGTAGGGATGTGACCCCCAACAAATGCGGATGATGCTTGTGGCCCGTTGTAGAAAGGTACATGCAGCAGAAGAGCAACCGCAAACCACAGTCGTGGAGCAACCCCACTATCGAGGTCAACGGACTCTTCCAGAGACGGTAAAAGGGTACCGGGGTTAAGGGGCGCATGAAGAGCGCCGACCCCTCACGCCGCTCCAGCACAATGGTTCGCCACACTAAGGGCATAGCCAAACATGGGGAGCCGGAGAAAAGGCTCTAAGGTGGGACAGAGACTATTGTACCTAATGGTAAATTGTCATGGAGGCGGACACACAGCAAAAAATCTGCCCACTAAATGATGGAGCCCATGCAACTGCAACAGCGTGGTTGGAACCCCTTATTCGCTGTTGTCCCAATGTAATGGGCCTAGCCAGAGGACCCCTTGAGATACATCTGTGGCATTTGTAAGGGTAATGGTACGAGGGTTCGGGACTGTTTGACTCTGGGAGTTGGTCACTACGTGTCCGCAATCACCATGCCCACTTAAGAAGAAAACAGGTATAAAACAGTTCACAAAGAGTGGCAATATTGTTATGTAACATGGGGATAATCATGAATATTCCATCGTTTGATGTTTTTTTTTAAACAGATATTGGTTCGTTTAGATTTCAAGGGGGTGTGTACCATGTGACCAAACTGCAATGATGTGGTTTATAGGGAACGACTTTCCCATTTTCTAAACAATGTGGGTCCCCAGCTCAGAATAGGCCAGAGTTCCAATGCAGACCATAACGAAGGTGTTAGAAGAAACAAATCACGTTTCCCTTTTTCAGAAATGGAGGTGAGAGGGCCACAAATAAGAAGGGGGAAAAGGAGGAGTGCTGTGGAAATTCCCTTCCCATCACTACTTTTGGTAGGGAATAACCCAAATCAAGATTGTTGATCAGGCATTACCACCCCAAGTACAGGATACAGGGGGGGCAACCCCCCCCCCCGTGACTAGACGGTTCACGTCTGTGGGAGTTTTAGAAGGCCCAGTGGGAGGACCCCACATTAGCGGTAGCAGGGGGAAATATACGGGTACAGAATAGTAATCATGGCCCAACCAGATAGGCACTTTGCATTACCCATGACTTCGAGGTAGAGAACGACCTAGTATATCGAGGGTGATAAAGAAAAGAAAAATCAGTTACAATAAACAAGGTTGGTTACCACGGACATCCCGTAATGTAGTATACACCTCGCACATAGTCATACATTGGGGGTGCCACCTAGGGGTGGAAAAGACAAAAGAAAAGGTTCTCCGAAGCTTGTTATTGGCATGGGGTTCTGGCAAGAAATTACAAACATTGTTCTCATGCCAGAATGTCAGGATCACCGCCCGTTCAAAGCATTAACGCAGCCCATTGGTAACCCTTCCAATAATAGATTGGTACAATGTGACCGGATTGCTAGATCTTGTAGGACCCTAATAAAGATCTGCTAGGGGACATCAGATATATGGTAATATTAGATTATGCTACCGATATCGGAGGCAGGTCCCCTACGTAGCACTCTGACTAAAAAACATAGCAAAGAGTTTAGTACTGTTTTCCCGGGTCGGAATCTAAGGATTCTTTATCTGAACCAGGGAACACCTTTATTGGCCCAGTAAACAAAAGAGCTATGTAAACTCCTAAAATTCAAGCAGCATTCAGAACCTCAGTCTGATCATCAACAAACAGATTGGTTTAGTGGAAAGGTTCAATAAAAACCTTATTTAAGAGCATGTTCCGCGAGGCGGTCGTAAGGATGGGAAAAAGCTGGGATGTTTTGGTACCATACGTTATTGGCCATTGCGGAAGTCCCCCAGTCATCCACAGGCTTCTCCCCGTTGGAATATTTGTATGGCCGACATCCAAGGGGCGTACTGGATATAGCCAAAGGAATTGAGGAACCGCGGTACCACGCTTACGAAGTGTAAAGGCATGTTGCCCAAATGCAGGACCGCGCATTGCTGTGCGTCCTAACCCATAGTGAGGAACACATGGAGGAAAGCTCAAGAAGCACAAAGAATAACGTTATAATAAGAGGCTTTGATAGGGTCAGAATTTTTTTTCCAGGTGATATCGGGTACTAGTTCGGTTCCCACGTGGAGAGTAAATTCCTTGCTAAATGGCTGGGCCATAATGAGGTTTGGAAAAGAGTGGGAGAATGAAAGTAAATTAAGGGTAGGCAGCAGGTAGGAGGAAACCTGAGCAAATTACCATATAAACCGATAAGCCCTGAAAGAGATAGAGAGGTCTTGTTAACCCTAGTACCCCCAGGTCCGTCCAGAGAATCAAGAAAGGACCCAGAAGGTTAGCAGTAGCTGAACACAACTGTCCGTTGCATCAGAAACGAGAAGAGGTCCAGAGTTGAGGAGAAGGAACAAAGAAATCTTCTCTACACAGCCAGGGTAAAACTAACGTAAATTAAACAGGACCATAGTCTTGAACGGGGGTCCGAGTTACCTTAAAACGTACCGAATCCCAGAGGCCACGAGAGAACGGCTATAAGTTTAGAGGTTAAAAAAAAATGACTTAAAATAGGCGTAAATTGAGCGACCCAAAGTGGGTTGAGAACAGCCCTTATAGTTTAGTCCCAAGCCAGACGGTTAAACACAGGTTTGTGTACATGACTTACCGGAAACTAAACGCGGTTGTCAAAATTTGATTACTTATCCTATGCCAGGGTGGATGACTTGTAGAGAGGATGTGGCCAAAGCCCCGATATCTCACACACCTAGACCTAAAAAGGGGGTCTGGCAGGTGTACCCATCACAGAAAGGGCAAAAGAAAAAAAACAGATCCGTCTAAACCCAGACGGCCCGTTAATATAAGGTGCTGCCTTTTGGCTACATTGGAGCTCCCCACATTCAAAGACGGATGGATAAAATTTTTAAAACCCACTGTTGGTACGCTTGCCGCCTACTGGATGATGTGGTAAGCAATAGTGAAGATTGGCAGTCCCACCTTCAAAGGTCAAGCTGTGCTCGACGCAGTTCGGGTTTCTGCTGGACTAACATGCTAACCCCGCTAAAAGGCCACTATTGGTCTGGAGGAGGCCAAAGTATCTGGGGTATTCTATGGTTAGAGGGGTACTCAAAACACACAAACACTCAAAGTAGAGGCGATTACAAAATGGCCAAGGCAGTCAAAAAAAAACAAAGTTACTGCACCGAACACAACTTTATCGAGCAAAATACCCGGTATGTTACCTGGCAGATACCTGGAATGACGCCGCTACTCACATCAGACAGCCCCGTGGTCGTTTGCCTCCCAGCCTGGGTTCATGGCCTGGGATGGGCGGCTGATCTGTTAAATGATAATGATTAGGATTAATAGGTGCAATGCTTCGCGTGTCTACCAGATGGCATCAATTAATGAATTGGAAATGCCAGTATAGATATATATAATGTGCAGTATTGCAGCCAGGGGAATTTTTTCTAAAATGCTTTCAATACCTGCACTGGAAAATAACCCAATTGTACTCGGGCAGAAAGAGAAAACAGTTCACATACCTCAATACACCCGGGGTATACCCGAATTCGGGGGACTAGCCGAGCTCGAATAAAGTGTGCGCCAGTGTGTGGTAAGGACCTTTTTGGGGTTTTAATTGGTAATTAGAGGTTTTCCCAACTTTTTGCCCAACTACCGGGCAAACCCCCACTAACCGACCTCACAAAGCAAGAGGACCGCCGCTATGGTAAAGTGGTTCCCCGAAGCCGAACAGGCCTTTAGAAGCTGAAGTTGAAAAGAAGCTCTATTGACCAACCCAGGTTGGTCACACCTGATTCTCACAGAGTTCGTCGTCCAAAACGACGCATCTGAGGAGGCTGGGGGCGGTACTCCTCCCAGGAGTCTCAAGGGGAGAGCCCCCCCTCTTATTTAAGTAGGAAACTAAATCCCCAGGAGAAAAATTACTCCATAGTCGAGGAAAGAGAATGAACGAGTGGTCTCGCAATTAAAGTGGCCCTCCGCTGTAGAGACACTCAAGTATTATCTGTTGGGGCGAAAAGTTTCCGATTGGTCACAGACATGCACCCCTTACCTGGATGTGTCAAAATAGGGAGAAGAACGCTAGGGGGACCAGTGGTTCTAAGCTACCGCCTTAAATTTTTGTGGGAACACAGGTCGGGCACAAACATGCAATGCCGACGGGTTGTCAAGGATGAACTCCCTAATATCCCATGGTCGACACCCTGAGGTCTGAGCGGGGGGGGAGGAGATGTGACAGAAAACCAGGGGTTGGTAAAAACTCCATATACAGGGCTCCCAGGATACTGAACAGTTTTCTGTCCTGTTAGCTGAACAGGTCAGCCTAGGGTACAGGCACTCCATTTCCACAAAGTTGTTCTGCTGCCGTTTTCTGTCACCTGTCATGATGATAGAGTTCAGGTATATAAGACCTGTTCCTGTTCCTCTGAGCCCCGCCCAAGAGCCTGGAGGCTGTGAACTGCTAGAGGGTGACGAAAGGCCTCTTCCCAATCGCTCTTCATTATGTTGAGTGTCGAAAGGGCTGCAAGGTACTTATTTGTTGGGGGAGTGGACAAAGCCACTTCCAACTCTGGGTCAGGGACCATCTAAGTGTAAGTTTATCGCTCAGACGAGAAGCTTTTGGTTGGCTTGTTTTCGGTGTTTAAAACTGTGGCAGTCTCAGTTGCCTGGGGAACTGAATAAAACCAGGCAGCCTGTTTAAAGGAACAGTAGTGACGTCGCTCATTTAACCTACCCTAAAAGACCGTGTTATAACAGTCCCGGACAGACGGCGGAGCCCCGGAGAAGTAAGCCTGTTGTCACAATATATAGATCGAGTCTATGCAATATAGTCGTCATTATGTTGATATATATATATATGAGAGAGAGAGAGAGAGAGGAGACAGAGAGAGACGAGAGGATAGATAGAGAGAAGATAGAGAGAGATATACGAAGATATCTATTATATATATATAGATATATTATATAATATATATATATCTATATACCAGTTAATTGAAGAGAGCTGTATCCAGGATGGTGTGAAGATTATGACAATGTGAAATGCTGTCAGGCTAGTGTGAAAATAACAGAGGAGGCCAAGATGCTTTTCTATGTTACTGTATGTAACAGAGAACAGACAACAAGCTGTCATCAAATTTTCATGATTTTATGGAGGTTCACGGTCACATTCACCCAACTCCGGCAATTGCAAAAACAAGAGGACACTCCTCTCTGTCTGTGCAGGCAGTGATGTCACGGTACATAATTGCTGAGGTGAGGTCACGTGGTACTGACTTGTGGAGTTGCATTGTATGGCTGGACTGTGGACCTTCTGGCTGGGAAGGTTACAGGTACTTATATAGGTCAATGTGTAATAGAAAATATTATTTCAAAGAATGGACGCTCAGTGTATTTTAGGTTAGATTTAAAACATCAAATAAACCCACAGTGTAGTGCAAAAATAAGATAATTAATAGTGATTACTTTATACAGACACATGTAGTATTATGCCGCTCGTGACCTGGTGCAGGGGAATGCTCTCTCAGAGATCCTGAAGAAAACTGACAAGGTGAAACGGTTAGCTTATAGAGAAAGTGATGACACAAGGACTAAAACGGAACCTCTGGAAACGGATGACGTCACTTCCGGTCTTCGGTGAGTGAGACGCATCGTGACACGCAACGCCAGTACAGAGGAACAGATGAGACACAATCATGCCGGTCCGCAGGATCCATCACTGTGATCATATGCTTGTTTATGTCACATACCATGTGAGTTTATTGGATTTTTACTTACTTTTATAAACTTTTTTGTGTACAGTCTGCATATGTCTGGTTCTTATTTATTCCTAAGGGCCCACGGTAAAGGGTCCTACTGTACCTGATCGAGAGTGTTGTGCCTATTTGAAATACCTGGCTGGTCATCTACGGTTTAAAGATACCTTTACGTGCCCATTGTACTTCCACGTTTTGAAGTATTAGAAATAGACTTTGCCAGTTATTTATCACCGAATTTTTACACATACTGCACCATCAATTTGTTTTTTTTGTATCCCACATGTTTTGCGCTCCTGATGATTTCTACCCGTCAAATTACATAAGGGTCAACCCAGAGTAATACAGTACAACTGTGTTCAGAATCTGACATCAGATGCACTGTATCCAACGCCATCTTAACTAACTACATCAGTCCGTTCCTTTCTTATGCCATAAAAACAATAGTAATGTCTATGAAACAGATTGCTAAAACTACCCTAGAGTAACAGATAAACCTTGAAAAACTAGGTAGATAGGTTTAAAAGTTGAATGTAACTTCATAGCAGACACATTAATGATCTGTGTGGTCATTCCTAGAGAACATATTCCCACTTATCATTCAAGGTTTAAAAGTTACTTATCCAAATGGCGGACCACCTTACCAAGGTGAGAACAATTCAAATGATACATTGGGTGACAGTTCTGAGACGTGATCTGTTAATCGATGAACAGGCTGGTATAGAAACACCCCCCAAATAGGTAAACACTTGTATTGAATTAGCCTCTCCCTAAGATAGCATTAACAGGTAAAATCTATTTCTTGTTCATTTGGATTACAAGTCAATTGTATTTGCATGATGAAAGTCATAATTAAGGTTATTATTTGGTTCATTACACAGAAGTTACGGTAAATGGGGGCCTGCTGTGTATGTTTAACCTATGGCACCTGTACTGAGGACATATGAATGAGATGTATGCTGTGTGCAGACAATAAACTAACCAAAGTTTTGTTATAGACTGGCAAGCTATAAACAGGTAAGTGAGATACTGAAATTTTTGAAATGAAACAAAGCAAGAGTCAAGCACACAAAAAATTGAAAAAGTCAGTACAGTAGCGGCCCCCCACTCATGTGGCGAGTTAGGTTCTTAGAACACCCCCCCCCTGAAAAAGTGAAAATCGCCGAAAGTAGAAATAGCCTTTTTTGTGTGCAGAGCACACAAATGCTAGATTCACCTGCAACCTCCTGTCCCTCTTCCCCCCTACTCGCACTTTGTTCCAGAATGCAGCATTTCGGAAGCAAACATAGTGTATGTGCAGATGTGTGGTCATTTATGCTGTGAAAAACCCTGATGAAGGCACTTTCATGCTCCGAAATGTGGGATGCTGCTATGATTTCTTTAATTCATTGAACTAACTTTGAATTGACCTTACAGTAGGGCCCCACTTTTCAGCATTCCGCTAATACGGCGGTTTTACAAATAAATGTTTCCTGACTTAAACCATGCATTTTTGATTTGTAAACATGAATAAGATTGATTTAATCGGGCTGCTACCTGCCACACATCTGCACATACTGTACACTATGTTTGCTTCCAGAATGCTGCATTCTGGAACAGAGTGCGAGTAGAAGGGAAGAGGGACAGGAGGTTGCAGGTGAATCTAGCATTTGTGTGCTCTGCACACAAAAAAAGGCTATGTTCTGCTTTTCGGACGATTTCAATTTTCAGGGGATGGGGTCTGGAACTTAACGCCACAGAGAATGGGGGCCCTACTGTACTGACTTTTTCAATTTTGGTGTGCTTGACTCTTGTTTTTTCATTTTCAAAATTCCAGTATTCACTACCTGTTTATTATAGCTTGTATATATTTATATACAGTTGTTCGACAAATCACCCAAAAAATCTACTCGCCCAACCACAAAAATCTACTCGCCACCTAGTTCCCACCCCAAAACCGGCACCTAGTCCCCGCACCCCGTCCCTAGTCCTGCCCCACCCGCCTTTTGAAATAAATTGAAATAAAATATATTAAATTAAAATACATAATAATCCTCGTCAGAAACATTCGTTTTTGCATCATAAATTGTATTATGGTATTACGTAATACTACAATTAGGCCTGTTACGTGTGTTGTGTATGTGTGTGTCTCTAAATGGAGATCTAAATAAAAGCAGGTGTGAATGACTCGTTTCCTGAACCTCTTAACCAGTGTCTGGACGTACCCGCTTCTAATATTAAAGCAGCAAATCCCGCCTGGGATATTCCTGATCCGCAGTCCAGTCCCTCAGTCCAGGTACCCTCATTCCCGCAATGTTTTATTACATTGGAGGGGGATGTGTGCCCTACCCCTGTCTTTCTGGGTTAGGGGGGATTCCAATGTTTCCGTGTGAAGCTTGAGTCAGAATCTGGAAGACAGCCAGTATAGGTTATTTCGGTTGTTTGTTAGTATAAGGCAGTTAAGGATAATAGGGTAAATAAGATATCCAGATCGCGAGTTGGAGAGGAGAGTGTGAGAGGAGAGAGTGTGAGAGAGTGTGAGTGAGAGAGGAGGGTGAGTGGCGCGAGAGAGAGGCGAGGAGAGCAGAGGGGTTGGGTTCATTCGGGCGAGAAAAGACAGAGAGGAGGCGGTGGGACGAGAGAGGGGTGGGGAGAGAGAGAAGGGGGCTGCGAGATACGAGAGGCCGACCGAGAGTGTTGGGAGAGACGAGGTGGTGCGCGAGAGAGAGAGGGTGGGGAGAGAGAGGAGAGAGAGGTGTGAGGAGAGAGAGAGGAGGGTGGGAGAGAGAGAGAGGGGTGTGGGAGAGAGAGCGGGTGGGAGAGAGAGAGAGGTGGGATCCACTCCCTTGTGTGGAGAGGAGAGAGAGTGATGCGAGGAGAGAGAGTGTGGAGGAGAGAGTGGGGGAGAGTGTGGATGAGAGAAGAGTGTCGGGGGAGAGAGCCCGAAGTGGGGAGAGCGTGTGGGAGAGAGAGAGAGTGTGGGGAGATGAGAGAGTGTTGGGAACTGAGAGAGAGGGCAGAGGAGAGTTAGGTGGCGAGAAAGAGAGAGAGGGTTGTGGGAGAGAGAGAGGTGTCGATGCGGTGGGTGTGTGGGGAGAGAGAGTGTGTGGGAGAGAGAGAGAGTGTGTGGGAGAGAAGAGACGAGACCAGAGTGTGGGGGAGAGAGAGAGGAGTGAGGGTTGGGAGGAGAGAGAGAGAGAGTGTGGGAGAGAGAGAGTGGTGGGGACAGAGGAGAGAGTGTGTGGGCTGACTGACTGGGTGGTGGATGAGAGAAGAGAGAGCGTGGGAGAGAGAGAGAGTGTGGGGGACACAGAGGGGGAGAGAGAGACAACAGAGGGGAGAGACACAGAGGGGAGAGACACAGAGGGAGAGACAAACACACACAGAGGGTGGGTGATACACAGAGAGCGAGAGAGGAGGGGGGGGGGGGGGCGACTGACGGGGACTGACGGGTGGGTGACTGACCTGGGTGACTGGGTGGGTGACGACTGGGAGAGGTGTGTGACTGACTGGGTGGGTGGCTGACTGGATGGGGGTGGCTGATGACTGGTTGGGTGCTGACTGACTGGGTGGGTGGATGACTGAATGGGTGGGGGGGTGGCTGACGACGGGTGGATGCACTGACTGGGTGGGTGGCCTGACTGACTGGGTGGGGTGGCTGACTGACTGGGTGGGTGGCTGACTGACTGGGGGGTGGCTTGGGGACTGGGTGGGTGACTGACTGGATGGGTGGACTGACTGTGGTGGTAATGAATGTGTGGGTAAACTGACTGGGGGGGTGACTGACTGACTGGGGGGTGACTGACTGACGGGTGGGTGACTGACTGACTGGGGGGGACTGACTTGGACTGGTGGGTGACTGACGACTGATGGTGGTGGATGACTGACTGATTGGGTTGGTGACTGACTGACTGGGTGGGTGACGACAGATTGACTGGGGGGGTGACTGGACTGAGCTCTGGGTGGGTGACTGACTGAATGACTTGGTGTGAAGCTGACTGACTGATTGGGTGGTGACAGACCTGACTGGGTGGGTGATGGGTTGGATGACTGACTCAACGGGTGGGTGAATGAACGGACGGGTGGGTGACTGACTGGACTGGACTGACGGGTGGGGTGAACTGACTGGGGGGTGAGCTGGGGGGTAGGTAGAGAGGTGACTGACTGGGGGGTAGGTAGGCTGCGACATGACTGACTGGGTGCGGAGGTAGGTGACTGCTGGGTGGGTACGTTAGGGACTGACTGGGTGGGTAGGTAGGTGACTGACTACTGTGGTCTCTCTCTACACCCTGACCACAAACACACCACACACACACACACACACACACACACACAAAGTAAATGGTGCTTTAAATGTTGGGTGGGATGATAACATCACTCGCCCCATATCTCCGGAGCAGATCCTCTTTGCTGTGCCTCTCCTCTGGGTTCCCCTGAGCCGGTGTCAGCTCACACAGGCACCCTTAACCCTCCCTCACGAGCAGTGTCGGACATCTGCGCCCGACTCTTCTGCGGTGTTGGTCACGTTTGTGGGGGACAGAGAGGGACGACGGGTGGAGGGGGGACGACGGGAAGGGTGGGGAGGGACAGGGGGGGAGGGGGAGCCCCATCCACACACAGGGGAGAGGGGGAACCGGCCAAACTCGGCTCTCCGCCTCCAAACCCCGTGGCAGCAAGGGAGCGGGTCACATGGGAGCGCCGGCCACATGGGAAGGGGGCCACATGGGTGCGGGCAGGGAGCGGGGCAGCACACGGGAGAGAGCCGGGAAGCGGAGGCCGCACAGGGGAGCGGGGCAGCACATGGGAGCGGGCAAAGCACTGGAGCTGGGCCGCACCGGGGAGCGGGGCACGGAGCGGCGGCAGCATAGGTGAGCGGGCGGGGCAGCAAATGGTAGTGGGAAACCACCACCACCACCACCCCACCCAGGCACAGCGCGCAACACAACCCACACACGCCATCCCAGGTGGCGGACACCCAGACAGGAGGGGAGGAGATCAGGGCGGCAGGAGGGGGAGGAGATCAGGGAAAGGGGCTAACCCGCGCTGCTTGCCGGCCTTCTTCCCCGCGTTAACCAATAAGGAGGGGGGATTATTTAATTTATTTGAGAAAAAAAAATTGGCACGGGTGAGCAGGGGGAATTCATGAGCCGCAGCAAACGGCCGCCAGGTGGCCTAAATCCACCTGCCACGGAGGGAGAGTGTGATATGAATTGTTGAGACAATGGTATATACTATATATAATATATTTTATATATATATATAATATATATATATATATATATATATAATATATATATATACAGTTAGGTCCGGAAATAATTGGACACTGGTAACAAGTTTTGGTATTTGGGCTGGTACCAAAATATCTTCAAGGTACTGTTAACTAATGAATATGGATTAAAGTGCAGGCTATCAGCTTTAATTTGAGGGTATCACATCACTTGGAGGAAGGTTAGGAATACATCTCTTAATATGTAGTCCCCTCTTTTTCAAGGGACCAAAGTAATTGGACAATTGACGCAAAGCTTGTTTCATGGACAGGGTGTGGCTATTCCTCATTATTTCATCAATCAATTAAGCAGGTGTAAAAGGTCCTGCAGTTGATTCCAGGTGTGGCATTCGGCATTTGAAGCTGTTCGCGTGAACCCACAAAATGCGGTCAAGGGAGCTCTCAATGCAAAGTGAAACAAGGGCATCCTGAGGCATGCAAAAAAAAAGAAAATCCACAGAGATGATGAGATAGCAGGGCACATTAGGAGTGGACAAATCAACAGTTTGGTACATTCTGAGAAAAAAAAGAACGCACTGTGAGATATGCAAACAAAAAGGGCCTGGCAAGTCACGGGAACACAACAGTGGTGGTGATCGTAGGATCCTTCCATGATAAAGACAAACCCCTTCACAACATCCAAGCCAAGTTGAGAAAACACTCTCCAGGAGGAAGGCAATCCTTAATCTGTCTACCATAAAGAGAGATTCACGAGAGGCAAATACAGACGGGTTCACACAATGGTGAATGAACTATTCATAAGACTCAAGAATAGAAGGCCAGATTGACTTGCCAAACACAATATCTAAAAAGCACAGCCCAGTTCTGGCACAGGAATCTTTGGACAGATGAACTACAGAACAACCAGAATGATGCTGGAAGAAAAATGTATGGAGAAGGATTGGGAAGGCTATGATCCGAAGCATACCACATAATTGTTAAAAAACGGGGCGAGGCATTGTGATGGAATTGGATGCATGGATTACAATGGCATGGCCCTAGTGTGTATGATGATTTGTGACAGAAGCAGAAGCAAGCCGGATGAATTCTGAAGTGTATCGGATTATTGTCTGCTCAGAAGATTCAGCCAAATTCCAGCAAAATTGCTTGGAGGCGCCTTCATTTACAGATGGGACAGTGGACCCAAAACATACTGCGTGCGAAAGAAACCCAGGAGTTTTTTAAGGCAAAGAAGTGGAATATTATGCAATGGCAAGTTTCAATCACCTGATCTTAACCCGATCGGAAGCATGCATTTCACTGCTTGAGAAAAAAACTTAAGGCAGAAAGACCCATGGAACAAACAACACCTTGAGACAGCTGACAGTAAAGGCCTGGCAAGAGCAATCACAAAGGAGGAAGGACCCAGCGTTTGGTTGATTGTCCATGCGTTCAAGACTTCAGCAGTCATGCATGCAAAGGATTTCTGACAAAGTATAAAAATGATCATTTTATTTATGATTGTGTGTCATGGTCCAATTACCTTTGAGCCCCTGAAAATAAGGGGACTGTGTATAAAAAATGGTTGCAATTTCCTAAAGTTTCATAGATTTTTTGTTAACCCCTTGAATTAAAGCTGAAAGTCGTGCACTTCTATTGCATTCAGTGTGTCATTTTCCAATCCATTGTGGGGGTAGCGTACAGAGCCAAAATTATGAAAATTGTGTCAGTGTCAATATTTCCGGACTAATGTATATATTTATATATATATATATATAGTTGCCACCAATTACCCACTGGGACCACTGCTCTCCAGATTGCCTGGGCTGGCCGTCAGTGTGAAAATCACTTCTGATTGCGTTAGGTCACAGACCGCGGCACGACCTGATTGTTGCTTGGTTCTCAACCAAGCGTGAGCCTTCAGCACACACACACACACACACACACACACACACTCACTCACACACACACTTACCCGCAAGGCAGGGGGTCGCACATGGCAGCAGTGGGGCCTCCGTATGGCATTGGGCCCTTCACATGGCCTCTGCAAGGGGCCGCCCCACCTCCAGAGGGGGACGCCGACGCCGCAGCATGCCCCCCCCCCCCGGAAGCGGCTGACGCCGCAGCACGCCCCGCCCTCAGAGTTTACACCTTCGACTGAAGGCCAATCCGGAGATCTATTTTTTTAAATAGAGCACTTACCTCTGGCGTCCTCCTGGCATCTCCCCCTGCAACTCACTTCAATATGGCTGCGCGCGTCACAATGTCACGCGGCAAGTTGCCATGGCAACGTGGTGCCGCATGACTTTGTGACGTAAAGTAGCGTCTTGTTATCATTACAATGTGTGTCACGTGATTCTGTTACTTCACGTGCCGTTCCTGTTGGCATGGCAACGCAACATAATTTGACGCAGTGGTTGCAGGGGAAGATGCCGGAAGACGTTGCCACAACGCGGAGGGTATAAACTCTTAGTCTTACATGTTAGTCTGGGTGCACTAGGGTAGTGGCAATAGCATAAAAAGAGGTCTCTTTCCCCAAAGACAGGGAATGTATGGAAACCCCAATTACATGCACTGTAAGATCTAATTTGTTCAGAATTGGTATCAGTCTTAAGAAGCAGAAATGCACTTGAAATACTGTTGTGAACAGTGTAATAAAAAAACCTTGAGGTAACCCCTATGATAGTGTATTAGTGATATGGTTCAAATAATTTTTATTTCTAACAAGATGAAAAATAATGGGGCATTAACTACAACAATGCAAATGTGAATATTAGGTCTCTTAAGTGTCCCAGCATCTAGATAAAGAGGGGGCTTTTTGGAGCCATATATAAATTCCAGATAGTCTTTCTAGATTCAAGTGAGCAAGGGCTGAATGTAAAAACCCTTTTAGATCCAGTTATGAGTATTGTCAGGCTGATGCAGTTGCAGAGTATGGGATAAACAGTGGACAGCCAGGATAGGTATTCCCTGATAGAATGGAGGTTAGTAACTCTGCAGCAGCACAGTCCTGGTAGTATACTTGCCTCAGACTCTGCTTAGGTTCCTAGATGGATATTCGTGGTCAGACAGGTAGGGAGGGAAGTATCTCTCAGCTCTCCCTGCACTAGTAGCTGGCCGTCCAGGAGGGGAGAAGGGCCTGTAGGGGATTTCCCCTTCCAACAGCTGAGGGAAAACAGGGAGAAGCACCGGGTAAGGGATTTCCCCTCCTTAGAGCGAGCTGGGAGAAGCACCGGTTAGGGGATTTCCCATGCTAACAGCTGAGTGCTGTACTCATAGCTGTCCATCAGAGCAGGAGAAGAGCAGGGCTCGGGGTTCCCTTAATAACAGCTGAGTGCTTGTGTGACAGATCGGCAGACTGTACGCAGAGGCGGCACACAGCGTGTCATGAGTAGTGACGTCAGCGGACTGCCCTCACCACCCGGAGGTTTACTATGTAAACCCGTAGCCCGGAGATACCTGGTCAAAACCCGAAGTCTTTGGGTGAAACCCGGAGTGGTGGCAACCCGGAAACCCGGAGTGGTGTGTGTGTGTATGTATATATATATATGTAACCCTTTTTGTGAACCGGCCGACCCACCCAATCTCACATTGGCCCCTCGTGGTCTAACCGGTCCCTTTCCCTGCAACACACCTGCTCAAAAGGGACTACTGGTACTGCATAACACCTGTGGCTCCAGGAGATTTGAGCCTCCGCTAGCTGGGAGCCTGGGGAAACCCTTACCATTACCTGGTGCAGCGCCTCCACTTACCCAGGATCCCCGTTATGAAAGATAGCCCTGGGTAAGAAATACAATAACACACGTATACGATAAACCAATAACTAACACTTTACTTAACACGACATATAACTCATTACATAACATAACATGACATCACCTGATGCTCTACCCGCATCACCTCAGCCCAATGTCTGGTGCTCCCACCCAGTGTCCTGTGATCCCCCACACCCAATGTCCCGTACTCCTACGGAAGGTCGTGGGTGACTGAGCAGTCACTAAATTAAGCTAGGGCCCAGTTGGTGCACTTATAATACTTCAGAGATACCTTCCGAGCACTCCGATGCTCGGGACCGCAACACACTTCTCAAAGGGTCAGACGTCCGTCTGATCCTTTCCAGGTACTTCTGCCGGTAGACCCCAACGAGGGTCCCACCGCTCCCCGGGAACTGCAACCGGATCACGGCAACACCAACCGCATGGGAACAGCAACCGCCGCTATCCCTTCCTATCACTAACTACTCCTAGAGTGACAGCAACCCTAACCTAGGGCCTGTCCCTGATGAACCGCAAACTGGGATGGCTTGGGGAAACTCCTAGGGCCTGTGGAACCATAACCTACCCCCCTTCCCCTAGCTACCCAGTCCTATCTGTAACTGGCTAATCCTAACAGCCTAACTCACCTGCAGCCGACACACAGCTCACACTGTCAGCCTGCAGGGATTCACACACGCTTCACGCACACTGCACGCACTGCGCCCAGCACATGCAGCGACAACACACACAGACACCTGGATCCCGCAGCAAATCCACTGCACTCACGCTTTGCCTATTTGCCAGTGCGCACAGCCTTATCCGCTGTGGCACTGCCAAACTGCACCTTCCACACCTAAGGGTCACCTCCCTAGCTATGGCCGTCCCTCTTCAGTTACCCCCTGCCCTTACCGGGAATTGGGGCCTGCCTGGGGATCTAGGGAGAACCCTTACCTGGTACAGGAGCCACGCGCTCCCTGTACCCTTCCTACTCCTTCCTTCTCCTCTGCCTCACTGACTCAGCAAAGCCCGGGAAATGTATCTATATTCCTGGGCTGAGCTTCCTCCAGCCCTATTGGCCACACTCAGGCACCTGATGCCTGTCTCCCTAAGCCTCCTGGGAATTGTAGTTCCCAGGGGCTGTCTAAAGCATTGGGGCCGCGTGCGCACTTGCCCTGCGCATGCGTGAACCCCTAATGGCCGCCTCACCCCTTTCCTACACTTCCCTAGTCTCGCGCGATCTCTCCCTATCCCTGGAGTCCTATCGCGCGCTTCCGCCCTACTGCGCATGCGCGAACTAACGCGCAATGGCGGCGCCCTCTCCTTCGCAAGCCGGACCGGTGGCAACGCGATCGCGGCCCCAGCGACGGCCCGATCGCGTCCCCGGCAACCGGCCTGCACCGCAGGGCAACGCGCTACTCCCTGCTCTGGCCCCCACCCTCGCGAAGTGCCGGCGGGTCCGTCGCAGCCTCCGGCGGCACCCGCTACCACACGGCACTCGCGGAGAGGGGCCAGGGATTTCAAATTTACCTCAGGGCTACATTCTCCCCTTCGCAGAATCCCAACGCCCTCGCTTGGGTAGCAACCATACAGCGGGTTATATAATGGAAAATGCATAGTAAATAGTACATCACATACAAGCAATTCCCCATTTGTACCCAACATCCCCGCATGGATACCCGAGGCCAGCTGAGTCTCAGAGTGGAGTGCCCCTAACATACTGGGTGAGGGTATCCCACCTTGACTCCTGTGGTTCTTTTGGAGCTCAAGACCTGTCCCTTTCACCAACCCACCTTCTCCCTCTCGCAGAAAAAAATGTACGGGGTCCTGGGTGTTGACCCTTTCCGGATCCTCCGGTTTCATCTCACGGGAGACAGGGAGGCTCAGTCTCTTTCCTCGGTCCACCACATGGCGAACATAGCGCTCCATCGCGCACCTGGGAGAGGCCACAACTACCAGAGCGGTCTCAACAGAGTCTTTGTCCTTGTCTTTGTCTTTGTCAGCAATCCCTTTAACGGTGACTTCTTCCGCGGACGGCACCACTTCTTCGGGTAGGCCCGGGCTTTGAGAAGGCCAAGCTTGGAGACTCCTCGTGCAGGAGTATGTGTCGCTCCGGTCCGCTACACCGGATACCTTGGTGAGGTCGAGTTCATTCCACGATCTGCAGAGATCTTCTGGGGGAGACACCTCCACCAGGACGATATGACGGGGTGAGCCCATCGCCCGGGTGACCCTACCTCTGGAGTCACCAGGCTCCACGATCACCGGGGAGCTCACACCCGACACCCCTCGGGCAGTCAACTTACCCCTATCGTTGTCGGCAGGTACTGATCCCAAGCCTGGGACCGCTGGTACCTCGGTGGTAGGCCGGACTGGCAGTTGCAGGGCACACGGGCCCACATCATGGTCTGCATCAGTTGAGGTGGTTGGCTCGGTCACCTCACTGGAGTGGTCCGCCGGCAGGCGCATCATCACGCTCGGTTGGTCGCTAGAATCACCACACATGGGCGGGGGTATAAACACCTTAGCCTGGCCTTCCTGGATCTGTGGTTCTGGTCTCGGTGGTTCTTGCTCGGGAACCGGGTCTGGAACCGACATCTGGGGTTCCAACTTCTGGAGCTCCGCCTTCAGCGGCTCCGCCTCAGCGTATGGTAAGTTCATGTGGGCACACGGGCCCTCCACCACCACCATGGCTGAAGTAGCAGCATTAGTAGCGGCTTCACCCACCTCGGTAGCACCATCAGGCGCCCCTTTCTCCGCAGGTTCCGGCATCAGAGATTCCTGCTCCTCCATTTGCACGTCCCCTTTGAGAGGGTCTGCAACAGTGGTCTGGACACACGGGTCCCCGGAGGCCTCTGGAATCAAAACAAACTGAGGACAAATATCATTTACTGTAGGAGGGAGGTCCGGCTCCTCCTCTTCTGTCTCGGCTGGTTCCGCCGCCTGAGGCAGGATAGGCTTTAGGAACCAGGCCCCGCAACACTCACATTGGGGCTCCCACGCCAGTGCCTCCCTCCGGGAACAGCCACATTTGAGGCTCCAACACTGGGTAAACGTTTCTCCATCCACCTCAGTTGACCTGAAACCTAACTGTAACTGAGATGGTTCGACTCCATCTTTAAGGGCTTCACTCAGGCAGGGGCACATTAGCATCGTGACCTCCATTCCTGGCAAATTCCAGGGCTCATACACATCAGGGTGTAACCCCTGGCAGTCTCTCTCCTCCTCGGGGAGGGAACACTCCATTTCTGCAACAGAGTCCTTTTCCGCTGGCGGTTTGGGTTGCAGGAACTGCGCCGCACAGTCAGGACACTTAGGCCCTTGGGTCAGCTCACCAACGGCACACTCACATTCATTCTGAATCTAGCATTTGTGTGCTCTGCACACAAAAAAAGGCTATGTTCTGCTTTTCGGCGATTTTCAATTTTCAGGGGATGGGGTCTGGAACTTAACTCGCCACATGAGTGGGGCCCTACTGTACTGACTTTTTCAATTTTTGGTGTGCTTGACTCTTGCTTTTTCATTTTCAAAAATTCAGTATTCACTTACCTGTTTATAGCTTGTATATATATATATATACAGTGTTCGACAAATCACCCAAAAATCTACTCGCCCAACCACAAAATCTACTCGCCACCTAGTCCCACCCCAAACCCCGCCCCTAGTCCCGCCCCGTCCCTAGTCCTGCCCCAACCCCGCTTTGAAATAAAATATATTAATAAAATACATTTAATAAATTCCTAGTCAGAACATTCGTTTTTGACATAAATGTATTTATGGTATTACGTTATACTACAATTAGTCCTTGTTACGTGTGTGTGTATGTGTGTGTCTAAATGTCGGATCTAGAAATAAAAGCCAGGTGTGAATGACTAGTTTCCTGAACCTCTTAACCAGTGTCTGGACGTACCCGCTTCATAATATCTAAAGCAGCAATCCCGCCTGGGATCTTACCTGATCCGCAGTCCCTCAATGTCCAGGTACCCTCATTCCCGCAATGTTATACATTGGAGGGGATGTGTTCCCTACCTGTCTTCTGGGTTAGGGGGGATTCCAATGTCTTCCGTGTGAAGCTTGAGTCAGATCTGGAAGACAGCAGTATAGGTTATTTCGGTGTAGTATAAGGCAGTTAAGATATATAGGGTAAATAAGATATCCAGATCGCGAGTGTGAGAGAGAGAGTGTGAGAGAGAGAGTGTGAGAGAGTGTGAGTGAGAGAGAGTGTGAGCGAGAGAGAGAGTGAGAGAGAGAGTGTGAGAGAGAGAGAGTGTGGGAGAGAGAGAGTGTGGGAGAGAGAGAGTGTGGGAGAGAGAGAGTGTGGGAGAGAGAGAGTGTGGGAGAGAGAGAGAGTGTGAGAGAGAGAGAGAGTGGTGTGGAGGGAAGATAGTGAGTAGAGTTGTGTGGAGAGATTCAGAGAGTGTCGGGAGAGAGAGGTGTGGTGATGAGAGAGTGTGGTGAGACAAGCAGTGTGCGGAGAGGAGAGATTGTGGGCCAGGAGAGAGAGTGTGTCCGGTAGAGAGTGTGGGTAGACGGTAGTATGTAGAGGATAGGTGGTTGAAAGTAGACGAGAGAGAGAGTATGTGGAGAGAGAGATGAGTGTGCGTTGGAGAGAGAGGAGAGTGTGGTGTGGTGGTGAAGGTTTAGGTGGGGGAGAGAAGAGTGGTAGTTGGAGAGAAGAGAGAGTGTGTGGGAGAGAGAGAGAGTGTGGGAGAGAGAGTGAGCGGTGTGGAGAGAGAGAGAGAGTGTGGGAGAGAGAGATGTGGGCAGAGATGAGAGTGTGGGTGGCTGAGACTATGGGTGGGTGGATGAGAGAGAGAGAGAGTGGGGGAGAGAGAGAGAGTGTGGGACACGAGGGGAGAGACACAGAGGGGAGACCCAGAGGGGAGAGACACAGAGGGGAGAGGACACACCCACAGAGGGTGGGTGATACACAGAGAGCGAGAGAGAGGGGGGGGGGGCGACTGACAGGGTGACGACTGGGTGGGTGACTGACTTGGGTGACTGGGTGGGTGTGACTGACTTGGGAGTGTGGTGTGACTGACTGGGTGGTGTGGCTGCAAGTTGGTGGTGACTGACTGGTGGGTGGGCTGACGTGACTGGTGGGTGGGCTGACTGACTGGGTGGGTGGGTGCTGACTGACTGGGTGGCTGACTGGCTGAGGTGGGTGGCTGACTGACTGGGTGGTTTGGCTGACTGACGGGGTGGGTGGCTGACTGACTGGCTGGGTGGCTGACTGGGTGGGTGACTGACTGATGGGTGACTGACTGGGGGTCCGGACTGACTTGGTGGGTAAACTGACTGGTGGGGCTGACGGGCCTGACTGGTGGTGACTGACTGACTGGGTGGGTGACTGACTGACGGTGGGTGACTGACTGACTGTGTGGGTGACTGACCTGACTGACTTGGTGGGTGGCTGACTGACTGATTGGGTTGGTGCTGACTGATGGGTGGGTGACTGAACAGATTGACTGGTGGGTGTGACTGACTGACTGGTGGGTGACTTATGCTGACTCTGGTGAGTTGGTACTGATGATTGGGGTTGGTGACGACTGACTGGTGGTGACGGGTTGGTGCTGACTGACTGGGTGGGTGACTGACTGACTGGGGGTGACTGACTGACTGACTGACGGGGGGTGACTGACTGGGTGGGTGACTGACTGGGTGGGTAGGTAGGTGACTGACTGGGTGGGTAGGTAGGTGACTGACTGACTGGGTGGGTAGGTAGGTGACTGACTGGGTGGGTAGGTAGGTGGAACTGACTGGTGGGAGTAGGTGACTGACTACTTGTGGTCTCTCTCTACCCCCCTACACACACACACACACACACACACACACACACACACACACAAATGTAAATGGTGCTTTAAATGTTGGTGGGCTGATAACATCACTCGCCCATATCTCCGGAGCAGATCTCTTTGGCTGATGCCTCTCCTCTGGGTTCCCCTGAGCCGTGTCAGCTCACACAGGCACCTCACCCTCCCTCACCGGAGCAGTGTCGGACATCTTGCTCCCGACTCTTCCTGCGGTTGTTGGTCACGTTTGTGGGGGGACAGAGAGGGACGACGGGATGGAGGGGGGGACGACGGGACGGGTGGGGACGGGACAGGGGGGGAGGGGGAAGCCCCCTCCACACACAGTGGAGTAGGGGGAACCGCCAAGACTCGGCTCTCCAGCCTCCACACCCCGTGCAGGCAAGGGAGCGGGTCACATGGGAGCGGGCCACATGGGAGTGGGCCACATGGGTGCGGGCACGGGAGCGGGGCAGCACACGGGAGCGAGCACGGGAGCGGGGCAGCACATGGGAGCGGGGCAGCACATGGGAGCGGGCAAGCACTGGAGCTGGGCAGCACACGGGAGCGGGCACGGGAGCGGGGCAGCATACGGGAGCGGGGCAGCACATGGGAGTGGGAACCACCACCACCACCACCCCACCCACGTGCACAGCCGCGCAACACAACCCCCCCCCGCATCCCAGGTGGCGGACACCCCAGATCAGGAGGAGGAGGAGATCAGGGGCAGGAGGGGGAGGAGATCAGGGAAAGGGGCTAACCCAGCGCTGCCTGCCGGCCTTCTTCCCCGCGTTAACCCAATCAGGGAGGGGGATTATTTATTTATTTGAGAAAAAAAAATTGGCGTGAGCAGGGGAATTCATGAGCCGCAGCAACGGCTCGCCATTGGCCTAATCCACCTGCCACGGGAGAGTAGTTAGAATGATGTTGAACACTGGTATATATATATATATATATATATATATATATATATATATATATATATATATTATATATATATATATATTATATATATACAGTTAGGTCCGGAAATAATTGGACACTGATACAAGTTTTGTTATTTTGGCTGTGTACCAAAATATATTCAAGTTACTGTTAACTAATGAATATGGACTTAAAGTGCAGGCTATCAGCTTTAATTTGAGGGTATTCACATCCAAATTGGAGGAAGGGTTTAGGAATTACATCTCTTTAATATGTAGTCCCCTCTTTTTCAAGGGACCAAAAGTAATTGGACAATTGACGCAAAAGCTGTTTCATGGACAGGTGTGGGCTATTCCTTCATTATTTCATCATCAATTAAGCAGGTAAAAGGTCTGCAGTTGATTCCAGGTGTGGCATTCGCATTTGGAAGCTGTTGCTGTGAACCCACAACATGCGGTCAAGGGAGCTCTCAATGCAAGTGAAACAGGGCATCCTTAGGCTGCAAAAAAAAAGAAAATCCATCAGAGAGATAGCAGGAACATTAGGAGTGGCCAAATCAACAGTTTGGTACATTCTGAGAAAAAAAGAACGCACTGGTGAGCTCTGCAACACAAAAAGGCCTGGACGTCCACGGAAAACAACAGTGGTGGATGATCGTAGGATCCTTTCCATGATAAAGACAAACCCCTTCACAACATCCAGCCAAGTGAAAACACTCTCCAGGAGGCAGGCATATCATTATCCTAGTCTACCATAAAGAGAAGACTTCACGAGAGCAAATACAGAGGGTTCACCACAAGGTGAAAACTATTCATAAGCCTCAAGAATAGAAAGGCCAGATTAGACTTTGCCAAACAATATCTAAAAAAGCCAGCCCAGTTCTGGAACAGAATTCTTTGGACAGATGAAACTAAGAACAACCAGAATGATGTGAAGAAAAATGTATGGAGAAGGCTTGGAACGGCTCATGATCCGAAGCATACCACATCATCTGTAAAACACGGGGGAGGCATTGTGATGGCATTGGCATGCATGGCTTACAATGGCACTGGGCCACTAGTGTTTATTGATGATGTGACAGAAGACAGAAGCAGCCGGATGAATTCTGAAGTGTATAGGATTTATT
This sequence comes from Ascaphus truei, assembly GCA_036426205.1. Taxonomy (NCBI): domain Eukaryota; kingdom Metazoa; phylum Chordata; class Amphibia; order Anura; family Ascaphidae; genus Ascaphus; species Ascaphus truei. The sequence goes on along the minus strand of WSYH01004463.1, from coordinate 20,838 downwards.
GTCTGCTCAGATTCAGCCAAATTCAGCAAAATTGATTGGATGGCGCTTCACTTTACAGATGGACAGTGACCCAAAACATACTGCGAAAGCAACCCAGGAGTTTTTTAAGGCAAAGAAGTGGAATATTATGCAATGGCCAAGTCAATCACCTGATCTTAACCCGATCGAGCATGCATTTCACTTGCTGAAGAAAAAACTTAAGGCAGAAAGACCCATGAACAAACAACAACTGAAGACAGCTGCAGTAAAGGCCTGGCAAAGCATCACAAAGGAGGAAACCCAGCGTTTGGTGATGTCCATGCGTTCAAGACTTCAAGCAGTCATTGCATGCAAAGGATTCTTGACAAAGTATTAAAAATGATCATTTTATTTATGATTGTGTTCATTTGTCCAATTACATTTGAGCCCCTGAAATAAGGGGACTGTGTATAAAAATGGTTGCAATTCCTAAACGTTTCATACGATTTTTTTGTTCAACCCCTTGAATTAAAGCTGAAAGTCTGCACTTCTATTGCATTTCAGTTGTTTCATTTCAAATCCATTGTGGTAGCGTACAGAGCCAAAATTATGAAAATTGTGTCAGTGTCCAATTATTTCCGGACCTAACTGTATATATATATATATATATATATATATATAGTGCAACCAATTACCCACTGCCCCACTGCTCTCCAGATGCCTGGGCTGGCCGTCATGTGAAAATCACTTCTGATGACGTTATGTCACAGACCGCAGCACGACCTGATTTTGTGCTTGGTCTCACAGCGTGAGTCCTTCAGTAGTGAGTTGGGTTCCTGACTATCCCTTCATGGGGTAGGAAATTTCCTTGTCTCCTCCCCGCTGGGAGTGAGACATGTGCTCAGTCCCTCATGGGTTGAGTGCATAATCTAATCCACCGAGGCCTCACCATTACCCGCAGGCCAGTACCATCCAGAAGTCATGGAGCTACCTTATCAACTGGAGCATACGCTGCAACAACACCAGCAGTGGCTTCTGTGATAAAGATCATCTTCATTTATAATTGTGGCTCCGCTGCAGTCTGTGTGTTGAGAGGTATTGAGAGTAAGGACTGTCATAGCGGGGACCGCCTTCTGCCTTGCTGAAGCCTCCTATGTCTGGAGGCCCTGTCTCCAAAAAGGAAAGAACCAGAGGAATCCCCAAAAGTCTGCCCTGTACCCCCACACCATCGCGGGCTTCTTATCTCTCCTGTACCTCACAGGTAATTAGCACTACAACTAGCAGTAGCATAGCCTTGATATCCCAGAGGTTTAGCTGCAGTGTTTTCATAGGGATTTTGGTTGGGATAAGCAAAGATGGTGCATGTGCTTAATTACTATAGTTTGACTTGCTGGATAATGTGTTTTATTCAACATGGGACACGTAATCACACGGTGTGAGTAAACAATAATCACTCAAATATATTTGGTAAACATGTCTGCATTGCCATCGCGGCTGAGTTAACTGTTGGTAAATATCTTAGCAGTTTGTAATAGGTTTTCATAATAGGAAAATAATACTGTAGTTATTATGTTGCAAAATATAAAGCACATGAGCATACTAAACTCCAATGTCTGACTTGTTTTTGTAAATGAAAATCCTTTTACAAAATATATTTTAATGAACCACAGGGAACTTCTCTGTTTCATTCATCCTGCTTCTTGAAATTAAAACAAAATAACTCCCGACCATCCCAAATGTTCCCTGCGATGGGCAAAAAGAAACCAGCATAATCTTTCCCATGAATTCAACAAGAAACACAGACAGCAGTAAAAATCATATGATGTGCAAATATCAAGTGGTTGCACTTACGTTGCTATTCCTAATTGCCGTGACAGGAGCTATTCCTGGTGGCTTCGCCAGTTTTCATGAACCTATGCAATGTAAATAAGTCCTTCTGCCACTCAGGTGATCAAGATAAATGTTTTTCATTAGGTTAAGCAGAGAATATTTCAGGCTGACCTAGACAAGGCACCTATAAAAGCTATTTACAGCACAAACTACTACGCATTACGCATAAACACAATAAAAAAATTAAAAAAATAACATCACTACACAACAAATTGTGACTTGATAAAAAAATATATAATCATAATAATTAAACAATAAGAAAAGGCCCCCAAAAAGCATTACAAAGAACTTGCTCTACAAGCAAACAACATTTAACTACAATTTGCTGGCCTTGGTGCGCTTAATAGTTGCCAACCTACAATTAGAATTAATTGAAACCTGAATCAAATGTAGGAAAGCAAAAGACTATTGTAAGCTGATGAAATGTACATTTTCACAGTAGTGTGGAAGGCAGTCAGCAACTAATGTGAAAATAAAACGTACAAAAAAGATATAATAGATGCGAACTAAAGATGTCTGAGATGTCAACTAGTGTATCTAATCTGATGGAGTTATGTCCCAGTACTTTTATCTAGGACATCTGATGTCTACAAAAAAATGTTAACCCAACATATTCTTCTTGGTCTTCACGGTTTATCTATATTTGTTTTACACAGTGTTGAACATCTGTTTCCATGCACCTATTTTAAACCTTGCAAATTATATATTAGTCCATAGCAACCTGACAGTCAAAATGTACAATGAGAAAGAGCTAATGTAACCTATTACTTCCTCTCTTTGTTTCTGCGCAGATGGTAAAGAAGTGAAGGTGGGCGAGTACAATGCTGTAGCTGACAGCCTGGAATTGATCAACGACACCATCAGGTTTCAAGGTATGCATTGAGCAGGTGTAGCCTTGGGATTAGTAGTAGCACATATAGTATGTGAGGGGTGATATCCCCAGAAAAGAAAACTGACCATACAGTATGAAAGAAACAATGTGGGGTACATGAAAATGTAATTCTAAAGACACAAGCATCATTTCATGTTTGAAATCCCTTACTGAAAACAAACACCCCACATTTGTAAGTGACATACGGTATATAGGTAGTTTACACATTTTTTACCTTTTTATTATTTGGAAAACAAAGACCCCAAAATGTTAATGGCTATACCCAATAACAGCCTCTTACTACTAATGCCGGCTAAATGCTAACAGAGTGAGAGATTCAGCACCTCACCGTCGTGCTGGTTATTTTCTTTCACAGGACTCATTGTAGCACACAAACACTTCCTTTTCTCCCCCTGTTGACACTCCCTGAGCTGGTGTACATCAGGAATCTTGCACGGTTTTTAAGTTTTCAATATTGGCAATTTGAGCTGCATATCATTGTGTACTGTAGCTATTCTGACTTTTTAAGGCTGCCACCGCGGAATTCAAATTTGCATAAAAATTAGTAAGTCGGAGTGGGTGGAGGTGTATATAAGCAAATTTGGAGCAAAACTGACACAAACATTTCCATCTGGTGGCTCTTTGTATCTGAAGGTCATTGTTCCACATTTTGCCCCATGTGAGTCAACTTGAAATCTGGGGATGAGGGAGTAGAAGGAGTTATAAAAGAGTTAACATGATGAGATTATAATGAGATGTATCCCATTCTGCGTCTCTATACAGTACTGTATGTTACTTTTTTTTCTTGGATTTGTGTCAAAGAATACCCCATGTCTGAAGTAGTGTAAAATAGTATGGCTAACATTTTGCATCAAATCTTGGAAACACTCCTCTGTTTGCACTTTCTTTACATTGATACATCTCCAAGTTGTTAGTGCCATGTTTAAACCACGTGCATTTCTGTGACAAATGAGCCTGCAATGCATTGATGCATGAAGATTTCATTAAATTAGTGTGTTATATTAGTTAACATCATTAAGTAGATCTGGCAACAAAACAGAGAGGCACAAAATAAAATCTAGAAAAGGTTGAAGTAATTATTTATTTTTAATGGAAGGCTAACCATTCATCCACTAAAAGCGTTACATTATCCCAGGCTTTTCTTGAGTTCTCACAATGCTACTTTGAGACAAGAGGAAATTGATTAATTTGATATTCTTCAGTAAAAGGTTGCTTTTGTATGCTGAGCCAATATTTTTCATTGATATTTCAGGGGTAGAGCCTCCAAAAGATCAAACCTTTGTCCGGATGCAGCGGCGTCAGATCCACTTGCCACTTTACAGTATTCTTTCAGCTATCACAATTATCGGGATGATCATGGCTGGCACATTTTTATTCTTTAACATTAAAAACCGAAATCAGAAGTAAGTACAATATCTCACTTGTTTCCTCTCTCACCAATAAAAAAGGAAGAAACAAACAAAAACTAAAAGCAAAAATGTAGGAAATTTACCTATAGCTATAAAAATGCATTAAAATGCAACAGTGCTAATCTCCCATTGACCTGAATGGGTGTGTCCATGCAGCAGAGCCCTATCAGCGCTATCATACTTTAAGGAATAACCCCCATACTGTTGTTATCATTATTTTATTTTTATGTTTCCCTTTATATACTGTACAACATGCGTGTGTTTTAATTAAACGGGAAATACTCATTTGCAGGTGACATGTTCTTATCTGCCATCAGCACACACATTATTGACAATCACAACTATAATAAGCAAAAAATATTCGCACGAATTCACTTACAAATGTGTCCATGTACCAAAGTGCTTCACATCTTTAGCCCACGTCCATCAGCAAGTATATTGCCAGAACTTTTATGGAGAGAACAGTAGATAATATATTGCACTCTTTTTCTTTTGACAGGATGATAAAGATGTCCAGTCCTTACATGAATAACCTTATTATCCTTGGGGGGATGCTTTCCTATGCATCTATCTTTCTGTTTGGCCTTGATGGATCATTTGTCTCTGCAAATACATTTGAAACGTTATGCACGGTAAGTAGTTCTCACTGTGCTGTAATTTTTAATGTTCATGCAACTGTGCTCCAAGTTGCCGTTTCATGGCTGCACAGATCTGTTTGGTATTCTTTACATACCTGGATAGTTCAAACTATGCGACTCGTCTTTCCACATTTTAGTTCAAATAATTAAAGATTAAATGTTCTATGCAAATGCAGTTGAAATTCCAGGTTACGTAATCTCACACTCTATTTATAATATTTACTGAAGTGCCATTTAATTATGACCTTACATGCAAACCATAGAGATGGGCACATTTTATTTTGCGAATTTGGATCAGCTGCGGATTGTCTGTTTCCTATGGTCCGGGGATCTCAGCGGATCAATGTCAAAAAGGGCAATTCGCGTTTTGCGGATTTGTTATTATTATTACCAATACACTTTGCGGAATCCGCAGCCTGTGGATGGATTTATAGAATCCAATCTGCGGATTCAGCAATCCATTGGTGGTTTCTTAAGAATTTTTAAGAATCCGCCAACGGATTGCTGAATCCGCGGATTGGATTCTACAAATCCATCCATGGGTTGTATCCAATGGAGGTTTTCGTGGATTGAAACCGGTCAAATCTGATTGCAGATTTTACACCGCAAAATGGATTTTGGGGGTAACATCAGCGAAAATCCAGGAAACGGATTTGGGCGGATTCGACCAGCTCTTGCAAACATAACAGAACACTAGCAATGAGAATCATTTTTTCCCTGACTGTGGCATAAAAACAAAAACACACCCAGTCACTATCCTACGTGTCAAGCGGGATTTGGACCTAAACCTGATGCTACAATACACGTTGTACCTGAATCTGTTAGCATCAAATGATCAAACTGTTCTAGATTTGTGTCAAATGTGAGAAATTGTTATTAGCAAGCTTTTGTTCATGCACAAATGTTGATACATACACTCCTGTTTCTTAGTTCCAAAGATTTCATTCATAACTATTCAACCAAGTACTGGCTTTAGAAATAGGAAATGGTAATAATAGAGAACGGTGCACTTTATTAATTGTTTATAGTTGATATCGTATTTTTTTTACTTATATCAGATAATATTATTATTTATAAATCAGCAACATAATCCATAGCAAGAATTAATACACATTGTTACAGTAGGTAAGGAAGGCCCTGCCCCAGGGAGCTTAAAATTTATGAGGAAGGGTAAGTGGGAACATAAGGTACAGGGGGATAAAACATGTTATCAATAACCAATAACAGAGCAGCTGAACAACAATGAACAGCAGCAAACTTCTAACACTTTGGCTTCCCTTTGCCGCGACTTTGGTGGTATGTCCAAGAGAGTTTGAGGAGAAGGGAATTCAGCTGCACAGCAAACAAACCCTCCTCATAGCAGACATGCATGGGGAGGGGCTGACAAACTCTGGGTCTTTTGAAGTTGTCTCTTATTCTTAATGATGTTAACCCTGTCCACACTGTCTTAGTGGACAGGAGCAGTGTTGGTATATTGGGGAGATTTTCTTAGGGGTCTGCCTTTGGCACAACTCAAGGTATGTTCAAGAGAGTTTGCGGAAAATGTAATCCATATGAAAGTGTATGTAAATATATGATGCACAAAATACAGTGTAATTTAAATCAACACAGTAGTAGTGCCGCAGAAGGAAGCCACAACATCCATATTAATGAACAATTGGTTAACTGAGGAAGAAGTTCATAAGCGACTTGAAAAAAATTAAAGTAAATAAGGCACCTGGCACTGATGGCATACATCCAAGAGTTCTCAAGGAGTTAAGCTCAGTAATAGCCAAACCATTACATTTAATATTCAAGGACTCCATTTCCAAAGGCTCAGTACCACAAAATTGGCGTAAAGCAGATGTGGTGCCTATATTTAAAAAGGGAGCTAGATCATAACCGGGAAATTACAGACCTGTAAGCCTGACTTCAATAGTGGGGAAACTACTTGAAGGTTTAATACGGGATAATATTCAAGAATACCAAATGGAAAACAAAATTATTAGTAATAGTCAGCATGGATTTATGAAGGATAGATCATGCCAAACTAACCTTATTTGTTTCTTTGAGGAGGTAAGGAGGAATTTAGACCAGGGTAATGCAGTTGATGTGGTCTACTTAGATTTTGCAAAGGCTTTTGATATGGTTTCACACAGGAGGTTGGTGTACAAAATAAAGAAAATTGGACTCAGTAATAATATATGCACCTGGATTGAAAACTGGTTAAAGGACAGGCAACAGAGGTTTGTCATAAATGGAACTTTTTCAGGTTGGGCTAAAGTCGTGAGTGGAGTACCTCTGGGATTGGTACTGGGACCCCTGCTTTTTAACTTGTTTATTAATGACCTTGAGGTTGGCATCTTTGCTGATGATACTAAATTGTGTAAGGTAATAGAATCAGTGCAGGATGTAATTTCTCTTCAGAAGGACTTGGAGAGACTGGAAACGTGGGCAGGTAAATGGCAGATGAGGTTTAATACAAATAGTTATACGGTTATGCATTTGGGATGTAAGAATAAAAAGGCGAATTACATATTAAATGGGGATAAATTGGGGGAATCCTTGATGGAGAACGATTTAGGAGTGCTTGTAGACAGCAGGCTTAGCAATAGTGCCCAAAGTCATGCAGTAGCTGCAAAGGCTAACAAGATCTTATCTTACATCAAACGGGCAATGGATGGAAAGGAAGTAAACATAATTATGCCCCTTTACAAAGCATTAGTAAGACCCCACCTTGAATATGGAGTACAATTTTTGGCACCAATCCTAAGAAAATACATTATGGAACTAGAGAGAGTGCAGAGAAGAGTCACCAAATTAATAAAGGGGATGGACAATCTAACTTATGAGGAGAGGCTAGCTAAATTAGATTTATTTACATTAGAAAAGAGGCGTCTAAGAGGGGATATGTTAACTATATACAAATATATTCGGGGACAATACAAGGAGCTTTCAAAAGAACTATTCATCCCACGGGCAGTACAAAGGACTCTGGGCCATCCCTTAAGGTTGGAGGAAAGGAGATTTCACCAGTAACAAAGGAAAGGGTTCTTTACAGTAAGGGCAGTTAACATGTGGAATTCATTACCCATGGAGACTGTGATGGCAGATACAATATATTTGTTCAAAAAAAGGATGGACATCTTTTTAGATAGGAAAGGTATACAGGGATATACCAAATAAGTATACATGGAAAGGATGTTGATCCAGGGATTAATCCGATTGCCAATTCTTGGAGTCAGGAAGGAATTTATTTTTCCCCTTATGAGATATCATTAGATGATATGACTCTGGGTTTTTTTGTTTGCCTTCCTCTGGATCAATAAGTAGGTATAGATGTAGGATGAAGTATCTGTTGTCTGGGTTTAGCGTGGGTTGAACTTGATGGACGTGCATCTTTTTTCAACCTCATCTACTATGTAACTATCATTTACTATGTAACCAATTATTGATTTGGAAATCAATACCTCCTTCAACAATTTAGATATTAATTTCAACATAAATATAACTACTGTATCTAATAGAGCTAAGAATTTTAGAAAGCACTCATTGGGCACATCAAGCTTTAAATAGAAGAGATTACTTAATAAGCCTACGGTATAAGACATTTCAGAAGTTAGAATGAACCTTTATCAAGGTTAATGTTAAATGTAGTAGAAGACAGACGTTTGAAGCAGCACTACACATTTTATATTAAAATGTTATGGAATTTTCACATGGTTTTAAAAAACATATTTCTGATTGAGTTCTTGACACTTTCGAACCCATCATAACGTAACCCTTTCAGTGAAGTTGTTAATTTGATCTCTGCTTTATAGCCTGCCACTACTGTAGCTTCATAATGCAGGGTCAACAACTAATCTCATACTGACTTGGCCAGAAGTGTGCAAAATCATTTCTTGGGTGGATATGCAGCCATTATGCTTATACAACAAGGGGAAAATACTGTTTACAATGAAACGTTCTAAGTGCCTGCAGTTTGGTATAACAGGAGGAGTCAATTATATTATATTTGATGCATTTAATGAATTATGTAAGTGCATCATTTTCTCCTTTTCATTGCATGAACAATTCCTTCAGGTCTGAGGTGGAGCAAACAGTGTGTTATTCAGTATGTAAGAAAGTGAATTAATACGTCTCTTACATTTTATTACGATTTTTATTTATTATTATTTAATATTATTTAATATATAAATGATTATTTATTAGTGGTCATAAAATTCCAAACGTGGGGGTAAAACAGTGTATGTATATGCAATAGGGTTATTTTCGTTCCTAAGTATGTGCCATGTTTTCCACAGTATTGCAATAAAAATGTATAAATTATATTTTAACAGAAAAATAGCAGTACTGCACACCTAATATATCATATACAAAAATATACTTGCGATTACCACCGGTGCACCTGGGTCAGGGAAATCTGTGAAAAAATCCTAGACTACACTATAGAATGGAAGATCCAAGGCACTACTGTATTTTGAAAATGTATTACAGTATAACTAAGCACAACGTTTCGACCTTCTCTCAGGTCTTTTTCAGTCACTTGAAAAAGACCTGAGATAAGGTTGAAACGTTGTGCTTAGTTATAATACATTTTCAAAACCGTAGAGCCTTGGATATTCCATTCTATAAATTATATTTTATACATATTGTCACCACTTTTAATGCTTTGCTTCACTGTTTGTGATTTATCTAGGCGGTAAATTTCTCACAGGTAAAAGTGAAACTTTTTGTAGTCAAAATGTGTAGGTACTGTATGATTATACAGTAGTGAGGTTAATAACTTCAAGATTAGATCTTAGCCACAGTAGTCAATTTTATTGCTAAGCAGTGTAGCCATGTCTAAGATTGGTGTACATATCTCTTTCTCATGTTGGCAGTAAACCTGGTAAGTATGCAGGATTGCCAGCATCAATCATGAGGTTTGCCCTCACACCCTGGTGAGGTGTCATATGTCCCCAAAGGAAGTGACAACATGCAGTGTGTTCCCACTTAGTGATACAGAGCATGTTTGTTCTCTGGGGGGTGATATAAGACACAGCACTGCCTAAAGTTAGGAGTTCAGTTTCCTGTTGTTGTGCTGCTCTGTTCACTGAGAGGCACGTGAAGGTCTGCAACATTGTTGCAGTGTCTCCGGCTAGCTGTGAGTCAGTGAGCATACGCAGAGAGTTAGAGGAGCAGAGAGAGACAAAGCAGCTCAAGAGAGGAGCTTACAGCAGCCAGAGAAGCTGGGGAATCTCTTTAAGAGTAGAGGTGGAAAGCAGATCTATTAGGGTAAGGGACCTTCCTAATGGAGTGCTGCAAGGAGATGAGTGGCTGAGCTGCTAGCTGTGAGGGGCAGCTTGCCCATACCAACCATCAATAAAGATGCCCTGTTTGAATATACCTCCACTGTGTGAGTGTGAAGTTACTCAGCAGTGGATGGCACCACCAAGAAGGAGTTCCTCACCAGGACCATCTCCCTGCGGAAGCACAGATCCTGATGAGGTGGAGGCACTGCACTGGATATAGGTAGGACTCGCACACACTACCTCAGCTACCTGTCCTGATGACATCCCCTAATACCATCAAGCGGGAGACTCAGGAGCCCTGTTGCCTACAGGTGCACCACCAGACACGAACATGTAATGGGGACTGGTTAGACTACCCGGGCCAATGTGCGATTGGGGGGGGAATACCCGTTACAATTGGAGGCGCTGCTGAGAGACCTGTCAACAGGACAGGCTTTTGCTAGGCACACTAGGAAACAGGGAGAGTGTTTGCTGCCACTCTGTGCTGGAAAGGGAAAATCTAGGGGTAGTCAGGAGAACGAAAAACCTCGCAAAGCACGCCCTAGACTGACCTAAGGAGTTAGTGGGTTTGGAGAGGGGCTATAGCTGTCCTAGTCACCTTGAGGTAGCGCTAGGTGTAGGATGCCTGAAGGGATAGCCTGTTAACGTGGTCAGGAATTCTGGAGAGGATCTGCACTAGGCTAGCCAACAGTAGCTAGACGCCCAAGTACTGCATGGAAGAGTACTCTAGTCCATTCCAGATCACTTACCGAAGGAAGCACAGACTGGAGGAAGGTAGTTACAGCAGACACAGAAAGAGTGAGCCTAGCCTGAGGTAGTGCAAACACGAGTCAGATCTACGTTAGGTACACAAGGTGGTGCACAAGGCATGTTTATTGTACGGATGTGGTAGCTGCCCCGCAGAGCGGAGCTCCACGTACAGGAAATCAGTGTTCAACGATCAAGAGAGACCTGTCGGAATGGAGGATATGCACAGAGCAGAAGGTCCAGGATGGCGGGGAGAGAGAACCGTAGTGATGTGTGGAGAGCCTGTGGAAATTGAATGTCAGTCGGCATGCCAACGGTTAAATGCTACCTCAACATTCAAAGAGACTGATGGTGCGAATCAAAATGGCGGTTCCCGCTTCCCTGGGAGACCGCGTGGGTCAGTTGCAGAAAATGCTGCAAATGCTAAGATTGCAGAAAGTTGGCCGGGATTGGCGCCAAAGGAAAAACCCCACCCTGCGGGGAAGTTTGGCGCGAAAGCTGGAGCCGCGCCCTCAGGGACTGTGACGGACTCAGAGCCCCTCCCCGGTGATGTGAGTGACTCAGCGCAGAGCCAGAACCACTCCCTTATAGAGCATGCCCCTCCTGTACAGTCCACCAGGGGGAGCAAGCGCAGTGAACAGCGATCAGCAACTGCTGTTCTCACTAAAGACAGTACAGAATGCAGAGAAGCACACCCGCAGTTGTATGGAGCCTGGCGATACAAAGGGGGGAAAATATCCTTTCTTGTGTGCCCGTGTCTACAAAAGGAATTGAACCTGACTGGTGTTATGGACTTTAACCATGTTAGGTTACCCATAAAATACCGGGTGGCCTGGGTGGATGGAGAGGGGTGCATAAGATGTGCTTGTGACCAGTGTGAATTGCCCAGGGAACCCCCTATGTGCCCCCACTGTCAGAAAGAGTTATTAGGGATCGCCAAAAGTGGTTACTTTATTTTCACCATCCATGGGAGGGAGAAAGTAAGTTCGAAATGGGGTCCCCTGATGAAGATAGGGGATATGGCACTGATGAAGAGGAAGGATTAGGAGAAGAAAATTGGGATCCTGGCGGGTTAGATGAGAAGTGGTGTAGTCAAGAGGGGATAGTCTACATCTCCAGGAGATGCATTAGGGAGGTTTATGGGCATGATCCTTTCAGTCCATTAGTATCCATGCCAGGATTATGGGCTGATTGTGGGTGTCCAGTGTGTCACCCAGAGTGTTACTGCATTGATGCTCTAAGCCCAGTGGAGCATGCTGTGCGCAAGCCACCTTGAGAAGGTATGGGGGTACCAGTCATGGGTTCTACAGAAGGGAATAATTCTGGGTGTTACACATCTACGTTAGGATGTATCTGTTATAATGTTTTGAGAAAAGATATGTACTGTAATAATGTGTTGTTATGTTTTGCAGTGCTACCTGAAGGAAGGTTCCGCAAATTTAGGTCCCAAGCGAGGTCGTTGGGGTTCCACCAGGGGGAGAATGTAGCCACGTCTAAGATTGGTGTACATATCTCTTTCTCATGTTGGCAGTTAACCTGCGTCAAGTATGCAGGATTGCCAGCATCAATCATGAGGTTTGCCCTCACAACCTGGTGAGGTGTCTATGCCCAAAGAAGTGACAACATGCAGTGTGTTCCCACTTAGTGATACAGAGCATGTTTGTTCTCTGGGGGGTGATATAAGACACAGCACTGCCTAAAGTTAGGAGTTTCAGTTTCTGTTGTTGTGCTGCTCTGTTCACTGAGAGGCACGTGAAGGTCTGCAAACATTGTTGCAGTGTCTCCGGCTAGCTGTGAGTCAGTGAGCATACGCAGAGAGTTAGAGGAGCAGAGAGAGACAAAGCAGCTCAAGAGAGGAGCTTACAGCAGCCAGAGAAGCTGGGGAATCTCTTAAGAGTAGAGGGGAAAGCAGATCTATTAGGGTAAGGGACCTTCTAATGGAGTGCTGCAAGGAGATGAGTGGCTGAGCTGCTAGCTGTGAGGGGCAGCTGCCCATCCAACCATAATAAAGATGCCTGTTTGAATATACCTCCACTGGTGAGTGTGAGTTACTAGCAGTGGATGGACACCAAGAGGAGTTCCCACCAGGCCCATTCCCTGCGGAAGCACAGATCCTGATGAGGTGGAGGCCTGCATGGTATAGGTAGGGACTCGCACACACTACCTCAGCTACCTGTCCTGATGACATCCCCTAATACCATCAAGCGGGAGACTCAGGAGCCCTGTTGCCTACAGGTGCACCAAAGACAAGAACATGTAATGGGGCGGTTAGCCTTCCCGGGCCAATGTGCGATTGGGGGGGGGAATACCCGTTACAGCAGTCATTATAGCCAGCATCAATCAACAGCAACTTGAGGTTTAACAGATCAATTAATAACAACATTCATGAGCTGGGAACTTGCAATCATAGTAGCTTTTAGTGAACTGTTCAATGGCGAACCAGCATAAAAATAAAAAAAATAAAAACATGTCTTGCATACCTGTATAAAAAAATATATATTTAAATGCTGTACTGTAGTCTGAATTGAGTGCCTATTCCAAAATCGAAGAGCTGTTTCAGTAAGGTGCATTCATTCTCATCCTGTTAAAAAGGAGGAATGGTCTTTCATTAGGTTATGTTTGAGGCACACTTTTTTACATTTATTTTATCTTTAGATGGTGGAAATGTGCCAGGGATCATGCTGGGACATCGGCATCAGAAGCCCAATGGCCAAAAGCACTAGTTCCGGGATGTAGGTCGAAATGGGGTCTTGCAGGTAGTCAGTAAAAAGTAGCAAGCAGCAACAAGGTCACAAGAGTGTCCAACGTTGCATCCACGCAATATTCTAAAAATACCAAAGGGTAGGGACCGATAAAGCAAGTAGCAAAGGACATGACAATGCAGTAGTTAATGAGCAGGCAGAGATCAGCACATTTTGAAGGCAAATGTAAAGAAGATTAGGCAAAAATGCAAGGTTCATTGACTTTTTACTGCTAAGCGAACTTTTAGATCAATGCAAACTTTTTCGTGAACTAAAAAGGGTCAAATTAGGCCTGCAAAAAAGTAAAGTTCAATGTTGACTTTGAGATTAGTTGCTAGACAAAAATGAAATAAAGTAATGAACAGTTGTAAAATATTAGGCACGTTCTTGAGTATTTGAGGATTTGTGGCTATTAATTTTATTACAAATTAATTAACCATCTAAAATGCATGTTACCAGTCCTAGACATTTTTAATCCAGATAGGAGTTGTAAGTGACCATAATGAACCAATGACATGCTTAAGCCAAAGTGGGCATATTTGTTAAGATGCGCTCTTCCATAAAACAGTTGAATAAGCCGCGTGACTTCTGGCACATTAAAATAGCACACTTAATAAATATGGTCCTATGGTCTATCGTTACCAAGGGGTGCAATGCCATAAGGCACATTACAGTTCCAGGAAAACACCTAAAAGCCCTTCATAAATTCACTTTAATGATCTATGAGGTGTCGTGGAATATCGCATCTCACTAAAAAACGAAATCAAGCAATTCTGATAATTCACCCCAAATTTTACAAACTTTTCCCTCTTGAAGGTATTTTTTAGAGCTTTATAGATTGTTTGCAAGCATAGTAAGCTGAACGTTAACTTTAATTCTTTCCTTTTATAGAAGTTGAACTTCTTTGTGTCTTTCATTTCCCGTTCCTTATTGGCCCTCTGATAGGCACAGGGTGGGGAAAAACAACAAGAACTAGGGCAGATTCAGCAAGTGAATTATGCGCTTCATGAATTAGTCCCTAAGTGCTTAAAAGAAGGGAAAATTAAGAAAATAAGGATATATATAAATTTGATTACTTGTCCTTCTTGTAGAGACTTCAAAGATAATGCAGGTTTTCCTGTAAAAGCAATTGCATTACGTGTATTCCAGTTGTAGAGAAAACGTAGCTGCAGTATGTGTTAAAGGAACATTGCAAATAACACACATCATCTGCTGATTAAACCACATACAAGTGTAGCCAAGTCTCCCTGGGCTACTTATTCTCTGGCCCCTCCAGCACAGTAAGTCCCAGTAAAGAACGGGCAGTGTTAGGAGTAAATCCTTCAGTGCCTGGGTATGTTATCATATGTATGTTAGTGGATACAGTTCAGGAGTAGCCTGGTATTACCAGGGGGGTGCCTATGACTGATAGGAGGCCGGCTTACAAGCCACACCCTGGGAAGGAGGGGGTTTCTCTCTAGAGAATAGAGTAAGGGTTTTGAGAGGGAATTCTGTGCTGATCTGTCTGAGTGGAGGAAGCACCAGTAAAGCCTCTCCTGGACAGGAGTAGGCTGAGGCCTTGCCCTGTTAGGGGGTATGATGTATTGAGGAGGGGTGCTTAGGGCATCAAGCCCTGGGTATTGCCTTCAGGGAATGGAGCCTGTAATGCTATAGTGAACCAATAAAACCCAGTTATATCATCTCTGGTGTGATGCTTGCTGTTTGAGCACATGAGAAGAGCTGGCTTTGAGGACAATCCTGGCTGTCCCAATTAGATAAAGCAAAATGTAGGGACAAGTGGAAAACAAGTTTCTTTTCTTTGCTGTACCTTGTACAGGAAAGGGTTTTTGTCACTTTTTTTACCCACAATTCCCAAAGAAACCTAAAAGACTAAAAATGTGCTTACAACATGATTACATTTCATTAAAACAAATATGTTATGGAGACATTTACAAAAGATTTGGCATTTAGTGACTAGAGAGGCAAATATTTTTGCAGACACTTGAATTTGCCGCAAATGTGGCGCATATTCGCAGCCATGGATATCTGTGGCTTGTTTAAAAAAAAAAGCTGTGTGTGCTGTGCACGCGCATAGTTAGTGAAACTTCTTTGACTTTTGTCACAGAAATTGTATTTGTATTGGTGATGTTTTAATTAAAAATCAAAATACAATTTCATTGACAAAACGCAAATAAATTTGACTTAGAACATGCGTACACATCCCTTGTATTTGCACTAAGCGTGAATTCCTCGTGTGTGTGTGTGTGTGTGTGTGTGCGTGACTGTGTGTGTGTGACTGTGTGTGTGTGCGTGTGACTGTGTGACTGTGCGTGTGACTGTGTGACTGTGCATGCGACTGTGCGTGTTACTGTGTGACTGTGTGTGACTGTGCGCGTGTCAGTGCGTGTGAACGTGACAGTGCACGGTGCACGTGACAGTGCGTGTGCACGCGACTGACTGTGTGCGCGACTGACTGTGTGCGCGACTGACTGTGTGGCGGCGACTGACTGTGGTGTTGTGTGGCGTTCATGACTGTAGTGTGCTGTGCGATGGTACTGCTGCGTGTGTGCGTGAGCATGTGCGTGTGTGTGGCGATACCCTATGCGTGCGCGTGTTTGACCTGTGGGGACGTAATAAGCGTCAGCACCCCCCCTGCACCTCACACATCCCCCTAACCTATTCACAGTCAGTGTGTGTGTGGTGTATGTGTCAGTCAGTGTGTGTTTGGTGTGTGTGTGTGTGTGTGTCAGTCAGTGTGTGTGTGTATGTGTCAGTGTGTGTGCATGTGTGTCAGTCAGTGTGTGTATGTGTGTCAGTCAGTGTGTGTGTGTATGTGTCAGTCAGTGTGGTGTGTGTGTGTGTGTAATATGTATGTGTGTGTGTCTGTCACTGTATGTTGTCTCTCTTTCTGTGTCCTGCCCCCTCTCTCCTGACTCCTCCCCCCCTCAAAGGCAGGCAGAGCTGCGGACCGCGGCGCTCTGCCTGAGACTCTCCTCCTCCCCTCACACCCCCCCCCCTTACAGACAGGCAGAGCTGCGACCCGCGGCGGCTCTGCTGAGTCTATCCTCCTCCCCTCACACCCCCCCCCCCTCACAGACGGCAGAGCTGCGGACCCGCGGCGGCTGCCTGAGACTCTCCTCCCCCCACCCCCCTCACAGACAGGCAGAGCTGCGGACCACCGCGGCGGCTCTGCCTGAGACTCTCCTCCCCCCCCCTCCAGACAGGCAGAGCTGCGGACCCCGGCGGCTCTGCCTGAGACGCCTACCCCCTCACAGACAGGCGAGTGCGACCCGCGGCGGCTCTGCATGAGTCTCTCCTCCCCCCCCCCTCACAGACAGGCAGAGCTGCGGACCCGCGGCGGCTCTGCCTGAGTCTCTCCTCACACCCCCCCCCTCACAGTCAGACAGAGCTGCGGACCCGCTGCAGCTTGCCTGAGTCTCTCCTCACAACCCCCCCCCCTCACAGACAGGCAGAGCTGCGGACCGCGGCGCTCTGCCTGAGACGCCTACTCCCCTCACAGACAGGCATAGCTGCGGACCCGCGCGGCTCTGCCTGAGTCTCTCCTCCCTCCCCACCCCACCCCCCGGCGAGACGCGGCCGCACCGGCACGGGCAGATACCTTAATAAAGGCCCCCCCCCCTCCGAAGTGCTGCGTGGGCAGAGGCGTGTCGGCGGGGAAGGGGGGCAGCGCGTCATCGTCAGCGGAAGCTGGCTTCGAGGGGAGCGCTGCAGCGATCCCCTTCTAATGGTGCTGTGGGGAACGCAGCTCACTCTACCATACCCCCCCGCCCCCCCCCCCCGTTCCATGCCTCGGCGGGGAGGTCAGCAGGGAGTGGCGGCAATTAAATTTTGAGGGCTGCCGCGGCCGCATGTCAGGCGGGTGGGGGGGAGCAAGAGCTCGTTAGGAGCTACGGCGGCGGTTACCCTCCATGATCCCTGGGCTCCTCTCCTCCTCCGACCCCGGCTCAGGAAAGCGGTAGGTAGGGAGTGAGAGAGGGCTGCGCGGCATGGCAGCGGCCGTTAGGAGCGGCGGCTATCGCCGCCGCATATGTCACGGTGTGTGGGGGTGTGGGGCTCGGGGGGGGGGGGCGTGGGGGGTGATTAGGACCGGCGCCTGCGGTATCGCCGCCGCCGCCGCATCTGATTTGTGAGCGGGTGTGATGTCAGTATTGGGGTCGGGCTGAACCAACACAGCCCGGCCTCAACTGCCAGCACTGACGTCACATCCGTTTCATTTCTGTCTCCACAATCCATTTTTGCCCCATCACGAATGAGGTGCCACTAAGTGAAGTTTCACTTCAAAAATGACATTTGCCTACCTTAGTTTGAGTGTTTGAGTTTGGAGTGTCTATCTCTCCACGTGTGTTTGTAGATATATATTACTGTAGCACTTGGGACTCGAACCTGCCTCGAATATCGCACAGTGAATCAAATGTTATTACAAAAACAGTGAAACAATTGCAACTCGAATTTTGACCATCTTACTAGTGACATGTATAGAACTCTGATACTTTCAGGAGAAAGATCTAAGCCTTAAATCTTCATAACCTTTAACCATGTCAGAGTTGGACTCTTCCAAAATGCTAAATACTCTGCAGCTGACGTTATATATGTGACTATACAATGCGTTAAAGTGCTACTCTGAGATTCAAAAGAATAGTGATTAAAGCACTGGAACTGGGGACAGTCATGCTGAACAGCTACTTTTAATCCTGGGAACCACCAGTTCTTGAGATACTTGGCAGTGTTGTATATGATGTTAAAATTCCCTATGGGGAAAAAAAAATACCACCATATGTCAAGTGTCCCTGAACCAATTGGAAGCTGCAATATCACAGTTGCAGCTTCCTATTGGATGGCCATTTAAATACCCAAACTATCTCGTAAGTATTGTATGTATGTATTGTATGTCTTTATTTATAGCGCCATTAATGTACATAGCGCTTCACAGTAGTATACATGTGGTAATCAATAATAACAGATAATATAAAAACAGATCATGGGAATAAGTGCTTCAGACATAAAAGTACATTAGGAAGGAAGAGGATCCTGCCCGAGGAGCTTACAATTCTAATTGGTAGGTAGGAGAATGTACAGAGACAGTAGGAGGGAGTTCTCTGGTAAGTGCGTCTGCAGAGGGCCAAGCTTTATGTGCCATGTGTTCAGAATGTTCACAGTGCTATTCATATGCTTTCTTTAAGCAAGTGTGTCTTAAGGTGGGTCTTAAAGGTGGATAGGAGGGTGCTAGTAGGGTACTGAGGGGAAGGGCATTCCAGAAGTGTGGGGCAGTCAGTGAAAAAGGTTTAAGGCGGGAGAGGGCTTTAGATAAAAAGGGGTAGAAAGAAGACATCCTTGAGCAAATGCAAGAGTCGGGATGGTGCATAGCGAGAAATTAGGGCTGAGATGTAGGGAGGGCAGAAGAGTGTAAAGCTTTAAACTGAGGAGAAGAATGGAGTGTAGATGCGGGGATTTGATCGGAAGCCAGGAGAGGATTTCATGGAGGGGGAGATGCTGAGACAGATCTAGGAAAGAGTAGAGTGATTCTGCAGCAGCATTAGGATAGATTGTAGGGGAGACAGGTGAGAGGCAGGAAGCCGGACAGCAGGAGGTTACAGTAATCAAGACGGGAGAGTAAGAGAGTTTTGAATGTGAGAGGCAATGTGAGAGAGGAGTCGAGTGTGACCCCTAGGCAGTGTGCTATGAGTCTGGATTGATCGTAGTTCCAACAGTAATGTGGAAGGAGGTAGTAGGGCCAGGTTGTGGGAGTACGTATTGAGGAGCTCGTTTTAGCCATGTGAGTTTAAGGCGACGGAGGGCCATCCAGGATGATATAGCAGAGAGACATTCAGAAACTTGGTCTGTATAGACAGGTGTAGAGGTCAGGTGTTGAAAATATATTTGTGGTGTCGTCAGCATAGAGGTGATAATTAAACACCAAAGATGTTATTAGGTCACCTAGAGAGGTGTGTACAGAGAAAAGAAGAAGAGGTCCCAGGACAGAGCACTGGGGTAACCCCACAGAGAGATCAATAGAGGAGGAGGAGGAGGTGTTAGCAGAAGAGACACTGAAAGTACGATGGGAGAGTAGGTGAGATCCAGGATAGAGCTTGTTCCGAATGCCAAGAGTATGAGAATGTGAAGGAGAAGAGGGTGGTCCACAGTGTCAATATGCTGCAGAAGGTTGAGTAATATGAGCAGAGTGTAATGACCTCTGTCTTTGGCAGCATGGAGGTCGTCAGTTATTTTAGTGAGGGCGTTTCCGTAGTGAGCAGTGCGGAAGCCAGATTGTAGAGGGTCTAGGAGAGAATAGGTGTTGAGAAAATGGAGCAAGCGGAGAGAATACAAGACGTTCAAAGGAGTTTAGAGGCAAAAGGCAAGAGGGAGACAAGTCATAGTTAGAAAGACAGGTAGGGTCAAGCTTGCTGTTTTTGAGTAATGGTATGACTGTTGCATGTTGAAGGAGAAGGAAAGGTTCCAGAGCAGAGGGAGGAGTTATAAAAATGTGTGGTGCGTAGGGATTATAGCAGGAGCAAGAGGTTTTAGGAGATAGGAGGGAATGGGGTCAAGAGGGCAAGTGGTAGAGGGAGTAAGTGGCGATCAACGCGACACATCTCCTCTGAGACAGTGGAAAAGAGTCAAGGAAGGCAGGAGGAGAGTTAGGAGAGGTGTAGGATGGGAGGAAGAAACACAGGGGATGTTCTGACGTATGGATTCCCACTTTCCTTAAAATAGTCAGCAGTCCTGAGCGGAGATGGGGAAGGAGAGGGCAACTGAGGGGGGTTTGAGTAGAGTATCAAGACAGAGAACAGTCGGCGTGGGTTAGACTTGTGCATGTTGATTAGTGCAGAAAAGATAGGCTTAATTAGCTTGCGAGAGGGCAGAGTTGACAGGATAGCATACATTGTAGTGAAGGAAGTCTGCGAGAGTGTGAGACTTCCTCCAGAGGCGTTCAGAGGAACGAGTGGAGAACGCAGCATGCGCGTGTGGGAATTTAGCCAGGGTCTAGGGTTAGAAAGGCGAGTGCGGCAGAGAGAAAGTGGGGCATGTATATCAAGAGAGGAGGACAAGACAGAGTTGTAGTTCCTGACCAGGTTGTTGGGGGTCTGAGCAGAGCTGAGAGAGGGAGAGGAGAAGCGTAAAGTGGACTCAAGTCAGGTAAGTGAATAGAGCACAGGTTTCTCAGGAACCGGGGTGTAGATGGAGGTGGAGAAGGGGAGACAGCGAAATAGAGAAAATGAGATGAGATGATGGTCAAGAAAGGAAAGGGGAACTGGAGAAATCGGGGAGAGAGTTCTTAGTGAAACCAGGTCT